>CAMRHE010000007.1:12115000-12297500 GCA_947044405.1 Leptodactylus fallax | reverse complement strand
CCTGTCACCTGTGTAGAAAAACCACCCATTTCACTATACATTGCTTATGCTCCAATGTCCTCCTCCTCCTCCAGTTCAGCCCCCACAGGGCTCATGTGACCGTGAGATGTAGGCGCCACGTCTCCAGTCCCCTGACCAGCCAGATTTGCCAGCATCTTTTCCAGGATATGAATCAGTGGAATGACGTTGTTCATCCCGTAGTCCTGGCGACTGACAAATAAAGTGGCCTCCTCAAAGGGCACAAGCAAACGGCAGGTGTCACGCATGAGCTGCCACTGGCTAACTTTGAACTTACACAGGGGAGTACCTCTGTCCACTTGGAACATCAAGAAATCGTTTATGGCCTTTCTCTGTTTGTACAGTCGGTCCAACATATGGAGCGTGAAAACGTCACATATCAGTCTATGTTGGGAGACACCGTTCTGCCGCTGCAGCTCAAGGAGGGTGTGCCTGCCAGTGAACGAGTGGTTGAAATGCATGCAAAGTTTCCTGGCCATTTTTAGGATGTCTTGAAGATGGGTGGAAGACTTAAGGAAACAATTGACAATCAGATTGAACACGTGCGTCATGCAGGGCACTTGGCTCAGCCATCCTTGCCGCAGCACCGACACCATGTTCTTCCCGTTGTCGGTCACCATGGTTCCGATTTTGAGTTGTCTCTGAGAAAGCCAGGACTTGATTTCTTGATGAAGGACATGGAGCAGTTCCTCGTCTGTGTGACTCCGTCCGTCCAGGCAAATGAGGTGTAGAACAGCGTGACATACCACATACCATGTGGTATGCTGGAGCAGCACTGTGATTTGTCCCTGCAGTGGAGGCTGAGGAGACAGTGGAGGATGAGGCGGACATTGTTGCAGGAGAACTTGGAGGCGGAAGCGGCGTCACCTGGCCAAGTTGCTGATGTGTCTGGGCAGGAACCACATTCACCCAGTGGGCCGTAAAGGACATATATTGTCCTTGACCGTAGTTACAGGTCCACACGTCGGTGCTGCCATGCACTTTGGCAGACACCGACAGGCTCAAGGACTGGCCCACCTTATGTTCTACATATTTGTGCAGGGCTGGTACTGCCTTTTTGGCAAAGAAATGATGGCTTGGGACTCTCCACCTCGGCTCGCCACAAGCCATCAGCTCTCTTAAAGGTGCAGACTCCACCACTTGGAAAGGGAGGGACTGCAGCACCAGCAAGTTGGACAGGAGCACGTTCAGCTTCTGTATCACTGGATGAGTGCATGCATACTGTTGTCTCTTCAAAATCGCTTCGGTGATCGATTGCTGACTGACTTTGAGGAGCAGGACCATCAGATCATGGGAAGGACACACAGCTTTCTTCAGCTGAGGTGGTGGAATCTTGACTGCCTGAAATGCTACTGGGTGATGCAGCGGATGCTGCGGCAGGCTGGACCACTACATTGGAGCCACGGTTCTCCCAGGCCACTTTATGGAGACACTGCATGTGTTGATGCAGGGCTGTGGTGCCATCATTAAGACTCTGGCCACGCTTCACATTCTGCCCACAAATTCGACAGATGGCCATGTTCAATTCCCCTGGCGGCTTAACAAATAACTACCACACCGCCGAGTAGGTGACTTTACCCCCCACACTCCGCACTAACTGACTGACAGGCGCTGCCTCATGCGCAAACTGCCTCCCTCTCCCAGCTCCCAATTGCGATCAGCTACATCATCATCGAGTACTGTCTGCACGTCACTGATGTTCTCCTCAACGGTCTCTGAGCCAGGAGCCTGACAGCTCGCAACACGAGCTCCCACGCCACTCTCCTCATCACTACTTGCCTGCCTACTGGAGGAAGCAGTGGATGTCTCCTCCAGATCTTGTCTGAGGCAGCAGTTTCTGACTGTCCTCTAGTAACTCGTCCTCGCTGTATAGTGGATCTGAGCCTACAACATAGAGTACTTCTCTGGCTGAGGGAACAGAAAAGGACAGAGGCAGGTTGAGGAAAGGTGAGGGCACAGGGCCTGCTCCCGGGCCATGCTAACTAAGGGTTGTGTCTGACAAACCCACCGACTCTTGGCTGGGAGTGTCTGATGTGACTGTGCCTGCACCAGAAACATTTAGGCCTGTGCCCATCCCCTCTCCAGGGCCTGTCGCTTCTCTATCTGACATACTGTTAAATCAATTAAAGTAAATGAAAAATAAATTAATACAGGGCAGAAAGGCCTGTAATTTTCTTCCTTCAACTCACAACGGCAAATAAGCCACTTATTTCACTTATTCAAGTGTTTCCTAACACTTTCCCTAGTGCCTGATGACGTCTCTCCCTACACTAAGTACACTGGAAAGAAAGAAGAAATGCCGGGCCAACATCTAGCACATCCCTGAACAAACAAAGGGTTCCAACAACGAGTAAAAGGAACTTCAACTTTAACCCCATAAGACAAAATCATGTACATATACGTGATTGGGTGTGAAGGGGTGTATGGACAGAGCTGTATAATAAAGCCGACACCCACCGCTAACAGCTGTTAACACTTTAGATGCCACAGTCAAATGCGACCGTGGCATCTAAAGTGCGTAGACGCCATCTGGCGCCGCCATCTTTGCTTGATCACCGCCCTCCAGAACATCATCGGAGGGCGGCGATCGGTTGTCATGACAGCCGGGAGCCTATTGAAGGCTCCCAGGCTTGTCATTAGCATGGCTCTATTACACGCTGCCAGAAGCAACGTGTAATAGAAGTCATGAGATTTGACTATTCACTGCAATACACTGAAAATAAAATAAAGAAAAATAAAAAAAAGTTTTTTAAAGTATTAAAAAACACAAAAAATAAAAAAATATAAAAGTTTAAATCCCTAGATCACATATAAAAATAAACAAAAATAAACATAAACACTTTAGGTGTCCCCGCACTCCAAAGTGCCTGAACTTTTATAATATTAAAATATTTATTCCATACAGTGAACTGCGTAGCAGGGAAAATAATCAAAATGGCAAAATAGCTATTTTTTCAACTTTTTGCCTCCTTTAAAAAAAATGGAATAAAAATTTATCAAACCATCAGACCTTCCCCAAAATAGTATGAATAAAAACGCCATCTTGTCCTGCATAAAAAGATGCCTTATCCAGCTGCATAAATATAAAAAAGTTACAGGTGTCACAAGATGGCTATGCAAAGTTTTTTTTCTATTTTGCAAAGTTTCTTTTGTTTTTAAAAGGTATCAAAACATTACAAATATGAATTTGGTATCGCTCTGATCGCACTGACACAGCTATGCCAGGTAACTTTTTTAGCACAGTGATTTCTGTAAAAATTAAACCCATAAGAAATTTTTATAAATTCCATCTCATTCTGAAATTGTTTCCAGCTTCCCTGTACCTTGTACAAGATATTGAATGGTGCCATTACAAAGTACAATTTGTATCACAAACAGTAAGCAATTATATGGCTCTGTGGACTGAAAAATGAAAAAAAAATTATGGCTCTTGGAATGGGGGGGAAGGAAAAACAGAAATGCAAAAATAAAAATTCACTGTGGCATGAAGGGGTTAATAAATCACATGACATGCAGATAAGACATGTCACCAGCAGGACTTACTTGTTTTGTTTTTTTAAAAAAAGGTCTGTTAGTGCTATTAATGGGTTAATAAATGCACCCATATACCTTTAGCAGTGTTTTGAATGATTTCTGAGTTTCTCTGGGAGCTCCTGGAATCTTCTGCATTTGTTTACATGGTTCAGCTTCCTGCTATGTAACTTCCACACTAGCTACCTCTCACTTCTCTCCCTCCCTTCCTCTCTCCCTCCCTCTCATACACCCCCTCACTGTCTCTATCTATCCTGCTCACAACTTCTAGCCCTTCCCTACCTACTCCTTACTTACTTACTCCTGCCCTAACCCATCTCTTCAACCTATCCCTATCCCTAACCAATGGATCCTTCCCTTCCGCCTTCAAACATGCTACCGTCACCCCTATACTTAATGGTGCTATATAAATAAACAATAATAAATAAACAATAATAATAATACCTACTCAGCTCAACCCCCAACCCCATTAGCCGGTCTCCAGCAGCAGCCAGGCTTGGTCGGCCTTGGTAGTCTGGCCTTGCACCACAGCCTTCTCCTCCAGCACCCAGGCTTTCCACCTGCCATGGATCTGAAGTACAGATCTCCGGCCCCTATACTCTCGCCTGCAGGCGACACTGCAATGGGAACCAATGCTTCAACACTGCCTCTCCTTCCTGTCAGGCTGGTCAACAGCTCTGCCTCGGCATTAGCTGGAGCGACAGCTCTCAGACCGGATTCCCCCAGCGACTCCCCTTGCTCACATGGATCTTGGTTTCCAAAAGGCCTCCTCTAATCAACGAAGGGATCCTATGGATTGTTTCCCTGCCTTCACACCAAGTTCTGACCCCCTATCAAAGTTTGGGACAGCAGTCAGAGGAGCGTGCACAGGACTCCTTCTGTGTTTCCACAGCTCCTAAGCATCCAACCCTCTGCTCTGGACGCTGCTAAAAAAAACCACTGGTCGATTGTTCTTGCCTGGCCTCTCCAGACATCACTGCCAGCGCAATGTCTGCTCCTGGAACTTCTCGGCCTGCCATTCAGATGATGTTAAGCTCCACTTTCTCTCGCTCTGATATGGAAGAATATGCTAGATTCATTGTGGCCTAATGTAAACAGGAGATCACAAAATTTAAGACTGAACTTTCCTTCTTGTTGTCAAGAGTTGAATCCCTGAAGAAATCAGTGTACTTCACTACAGGACACAGTCCAGTCGAACATTTCCCATATTCTTTCTCTTCAGTGCCATGTAGAAGACATTGAAAACCACAACAGACAGAATAATCTCCGTATTAGAGGTCTCCCGGAATCGGTTGCTACCACACAGTTGGCGACCACCCTCATCACAATCTTCAACAAATTACTGAACTCTCATCCTCCTAGCCAGATTGAATTGGACAGAGCCCACAGGGCCCTGCACCCTCGTGATCCTGACCCTACCAAGCTAAGAGATATTATCTGTCGGATTCACTGTCTATTGAAAGACAGAAATAACCTGGCAGCTACCTATGAGGGCCAACCCTTCCAAATCCTCCCCGACATCTCCAGATGAACTTTGGCTCTGCGGGCAGCTCTGTGCCCTCTAACCTCCATCTTAAAGAAATGGAATTTCCATTTTGAGTGGTATTTCCCTTTCACTCTGCAAGTCCGCCGTAATGGTCTTCCTCTCCATACACAGGATGATTTGCTTTCCTTCACCCGCTCTCTGGACCTTCGGTTTTCCTGCCCGGTGGAGTAAATCTCCCCTCTCCTTTTCATGCCCTGTTCAGGATACATCTGAAGTAATGCCCTGGTGTGTGTTCACAGGGACAGTGTCATCATTTTGTCCCATCTGTCAATTTATGCCCTCTCCAGTTGGGCTCAGTTCCCTGTGAGCCCACTCTGGAAGTCCCCCCCAAAATGTATGTCTTTATATAGGAACCGATGGGTTTGAATTGGGCGACCAGATGATTCGTTTACCACAACCCATGTTTTGTTCCTTCGTTCTGAGTCATTCTGTGTCAAGTGGACCAATTTTTAAGGTCGTCCCCACCTCACCATCTCAGATTTTGATGAAATTTGGTACATAGTTTCTCTATGATATAAAACTAAGCTGTGCAAAATTTTAGTTCAAAAGACTAAAAATTGGAGGTTCTAGGGGACCTCAAGTAAAGGGTTGCAAAACGTCACCTGAGCAAAAATGACATTTTGGGCCAACTTCCAGAAGCTGTAAACATGGAAGTTTTAGTAGTATAAGGGAGATATTTGGAGAACCTGCACAACTTTTAGGGCTTAATGAACTGGCAAAACCCCATTTTCCTAGTCCTCTTAGTTTTTGCATGGTTTAGGCTCAAAAAACATCAAAAATGAATTTACAGCGATGTTGAGGCTGCTGCAATGTCAAAACTAGTTGCCCTTTCAGGTTGATTTTTGGTAGGTGTACTAAATACATGGCTGTAATGAGGCCTTCCAATTTGCAGCACTTTCTTTCAAGTGGTTGAAAAAATATAAACATTCAAAGTTGGTAGAAAAAAGCATTTTTGCCTAATTTTGGCTATCTTTGATGCCCTATATCCAGTGGGACAGCTTCAATCTTCTTTTTTTTAGCACAATTAGAAAGAGAAGCTTTCCTTCTATCAGAATATGTTTTCATTTTGTAGTCTCTTCATATAAGGATTGAAAAAATGCTCTCAAATGTTTGCGGGCAGTAGCCTGTGATTTCTTCACTACCCCCTTGATACAAGTGTAGTAAAAGTGATTCTTATTTCAATAAACACCAATTTTTTTAAATAAAGAACACATTATGTTATAAAACTGTATTCAAGAAAACGAAAAAACAGGATTGTTTTTTAGGATGTGGAAGGATGAGGCCTGGTTTCATAACAGGTTTAAAGAGAGCTGCAGTCAGTTAGAATGACCAACTTGGCCAATTATGATTGGTGGACCCTGTTGCAAGGCGGAATTGTTTGTTTCATTGCCCAATTGTATGCTTCTGGTACCTCCTGAGTGTCTGCTACATTTCTCATTCTGGTCCTGCAGATTTAAAATAGGATTTTCACAATTATTAATGCATACGCCCTGAACCATGACCAGACCGGTAGACCTAGCCTTGCCACTGGCCCAAGGGACGGTAATTCTATGTGGTGACCTGAACCTTTCCTTCGACCCAACTGGATAACTCTTCAGGAATAGCAGTCATCTCTTACTCTGCCATCAGATGGGTCATAAGGGACCTGCTTCAGCTCTAGCTTCGAGTCTCCTTGTGCCTCACTCACCTCACAACCAGAGACTACACCTTTTATTTCATACCTCATGACTTCTGTGGCTGCATCGACTACATTCTGGTTCACCAGGATGCCCTATCAGGGTCCCCCGTAATGGACATTGGCACCATTCTGTAGTCTGACCATGCTCCCGTTATCTGTGCATTATCTGTCCCCTTCTTCTCTAGGCATACGTGGTCCTGCGCTTAAATTAATCTTGATTGTTAGATGATACCTGTGTCTGGGATGTGGCTGATGTGATCGAACATTTGATGAGTGATCATATACAATATGTCCTTAGGGGGTACTCCTAATGGTTCGAAGCTCGACCATGCTGTAGCCCTCACCAGGACGCTTAGTCAGGTCTCCTCCCTGGAGTTGACCCATAAAAACACCCGGTTCCAGTCAGTCCTGCTTGATCTCCTTGTTGCCTGTCAGGAAGCATAAACATTAGATTAGGCTTACAAACGCTCCGTTCAGTTATGTCATAGTTGGTTTTATGAATTTGGGGACAAAAGTTCTCAGAAGAATTCCACTCTTATTACTCAGCTCTATACAATTTAGATGGCCCTGATTTCCTGCCATTCCAAATGTCGAAACAAATAACCCCTCCTCCTACTTCTAATTCGGTCCTCCCACGACTATTATATCTCCTGCAGACTATTTATACCCCCATCTCTGCAGCATTCTGGACTGCGTTCAAAAGCCACTTCATCCGCACTGGAGGTAAGGCACGCCTGGGCTGGAATACACTGATTAAACCCAAAGATAGAGGTGAACTTGGTCTGCCAGATTGCAGGAAATACTACGAAGCAGCAGTTCATATGAGTGTATTGGATTTCTTCCACGATTGAACACATAAGCTGTGGGTGCAAATAACACAGGCAATCTGTCCAAAGGCCCTCTTGACCATGCCCTGGACCTGAAGAGTGGCAGACCTCTCACAGTTGTACCAGTCCTTCAGCACATATTTCACCCTTGTGTCCCTGCGTTATTCAAATGCTGCTAACTCCCTCATCAACACCAGAGGACCCTTTATTCCAATATCTGATAAGCCTTCCTCTCTCCCCAGGGCCTCCTACGATTACATGCAATTGTCCTATTTCTACCACTCCATGGGCACCTTCTACCGGGTCCACCAGGACCTCACAGAGTACGAGCAACTATACTTGGCGTCATCTCCTCCTCTGCAAGTCATCTCCTTTCTTTATAGTTACTTGCAGTCCACTACAGAATTATCAGCGTATTTTTGCAGCTAGGAAATTAAGCTTGGAAAGCAATTCAATGAGACTTATTGGTAATGGCAAAACTCGCTTCGCTTCACCCACAAATCCCAGGTTGCGACAAAAGCACAAGAGACTTAAATTAAGATTCTCTCTCATTTGTACAGGGTCCCTGCTCTTTTGCATAAATGATACCCATTGTGCTCCGACTCTTGCTGGTGTTGTGGTCATGGGGAGGGGACAATGTCACATATTTGATGGGGTTGCATGCTCCTACAGGATTTTTGGTCCCAGGTAGTGTCATGCATGTCAACTATTGCAGAAAAACTGCTCCCCCAATACCCCAGAAGCCTTGCTCTTATTCATGCTCCCCATAGGTTTTGCTAAATACAAGTGTGCTCTTACTACCTTTATCCTGCAGATGGCAAAAAAAAAAATGTACTACCAAGGCATTGGAAGAGCCAGTTAGCACCGACTGTAGTGGAGTGGTTTGCAGAGGTCATCTCTCTTTATCGAATGGAAGACTTCATTGCTCATACTATGGCCCAATGGGAGCGCTTCTTTCAAACTTGGGGCCTTTGGATTGCCTTTCAGTAATTGGATGCCCACTGTTGAGCTGAGTGGACTACCTAAGTATTCGGGTCTCTTCTCCAGAGGTACACCTCTTACCGACTCATGGTTATCGGTCCATGCTGCATCATTGCCACTTTGTGGATATATGCACTCTGACTCACACTGGCCAAGCAGGGTACCGGTGAATTCCCCCAGTGGGCCGTGCCTGTAGGGGGCCCTACTGGATCCCCGTTGCTTTTGTAATAGGCCGTTAACGACTGGATTACTCCAGCCAGTAATGGCCCCTTTTAACTTACTCATCCCTGCTCCTGCTCACTGCTGTTTTCACTTTCCCTTCAACCCTCCAGTGGGACAACATGTGCGGCACACAGGGCCCATTGAAGGCTGAAGTAGGAAGCGAAGGAGACGTGGGCAGAAGCACGGATCGGTAAGTGAATGTAGCAGCCATGTTCTTCCCGGTTCTGCCGATTCGGCTGTTTAAATTACAACTGGATCACAGAACTGGAAAGATGTGGAGCCCTGAGGCGGTTCTGCTGCTGCTAGAGCTGGAAGCCACTGACCACATTAAGCCTGTACCCTACAATCTGATAAGTACTTACCTGTCTGCTCTCCGGCTCCTCCTGCTCCGGAGACTGGTAAGTAGTGACCTAATGCTGCTGTATGTAGGGCCAGTGAAGGGGCCACTGTATGGCCCATACAATAGCCACTTCACTGGTTCCTTCCATACAGGGGCCCATTCACTGGTCCCCTATACTGCATGGGGACCAGTGATGGGTCCATTATATTGTTTGGGGACATTGATGGGGGAAAATATTAAAGTGGTTGTCCGGGCTTAATCAGCTGTATGTAGCCACTTTCGGGAGCGGAAGCAGAAAGCGCCATCACTGTATCTCAACACTTATTGAAGTCAGTGGGAGTTGAGCTACAGTGAAGACGCCGTAAGTTGGTCTGTACAGCTGATCAGGCTAGGTATTGGAACCCCCACCGATCAGGTATTTATGGTTGATCCTGAGGATAGGTCATAAAAAAATGAAGCCTGGACTAGGGGTTGTCCATAAATTGGAGCAAACCCTGTGGCTGCTGGGGAGGTGTAAAATATGAAAAAAAAAAAAAAAAAAAAAAAGCATATTCACCTGTCCCAGGTGCTCTGTTGTCCCCCACCAGTGTCTGTTTGGTCTCATGTCAGGGCCACCTCAGTGGCCAAAGTTTAAAAATTAGCCTCCGGGGCTGGCCCCGTACCTTTATTATTGCAGCGAGATCGCGGGAGCTGATCTGTTCTTCCAACAGCTGGGAGCCTTATGAAGTTGTATTGCAGTCTATGGGACTTGCAATCAAATGATTGCAGGTTCAAGTCCCCTAAGGTGGGGCTAATAAAATAGTAAAAAAAAATATATTTTAAAAATAGGTGATCAAAGCAATAGACATTCCCCAAAATGGTATAACGAAAAAGTACACCTGACCCCTCAAAAAAAGACGCCCTATGCATCTCCGTACATGGAAATATAAAAAAGTTACAGGTGTCAGAATATGGCGACTTTAGAAAAAAACATTTTTTTGCAAAGATTTAGATTTTTAAGTGGGTAAAATGTAAATTAAACCATATAAATTGGTATCCCGGGAATCCTATCGAAATATAGAATACAGCTGACATGTCATTTTGGCTGCAAAGTGAATGCTGTTTAAAAGGAAGCCCGTAAGAAACAAATGCACTTTTTCTTCAAATCCACGCCATTCTGAATTTTTTTTCCAGGGTTTTTTTTTTTTTTTTATGCTGTTCATATTTGTAATCAATGTTGCAATTTTTATTGATTTCTTTTATATACACGTGGACAAAATTGTTGGTACCCCTAGTTTAATGAAAGAAAAACCCACAATGGTCACAGAAATAACTTGAATCTGACAAAAGTAGTAATATATAAAAAGTCTATGAAAATGAACAAATGAAAGTCAGACATTGCTTTTCAACCATGCTTCAACAGAATTTTTTTTAAAAGAAAACTCATGAAACAGGCCTGGACAGAAATGATGGTACCCCTGAAAATAATGTGACCAAAGGGACATGTTAAATCAAGATGTGTCCAGTAATTAGCATCACAGGTGTCTACAATCTTGTAATCAGTCAGTGGGCCTGTATATAGGGCTACAGATACTCACTGTGCTGTTTGGTGAGATAGTGAGTACCACACTCAACATGGACCAGAGGAAGCGAAGGAAAGAGTTGTCTCAGGAGCTTAGAAAGAAAATTATAGACAAGCATGTTAAAGGTAAAGGTTATAAGACCATCTCCAAGCAGCTTGATGTTCCGGTGACTACAGTTGCACATATTATTCAGAAATTTAAGATCCATGGGACTGTAGCCAACCTTCCTGGATGTGGCCAAAGGGAGGAAAATTGATGACAAATCAAAGATAAGTATAATACAAATGGTAACAAAAGAGCCCAGAAAAACTTCTGAAGAGATTAAAGGTGAACTTCAAGCTCAAGGAACATCAGTGTCAGGTCACACCATCCATCGTTGTTTGAGCCAAAGTGGACTTCATGGGAGACGACCAAGGAGGACAACATTGTTGAAAACAAATCATAAAAAGCCAGACTGGAATTTGCCAAACTACATGTTGACAAGCCACAAAGCTTCTGGGAGAATGTCCTATGGACAGATGAGACAAAAATCGAAATTTTTGGCAAGGCACATCAGCTCTATGTTCACAGATGGAAAAATGAAGCATATCTTGAAAAGAACACTGTCCCTACTGTGAAACATGGAGGAGGCTCTATTATGTTCTGGGGCTGCTTTGCTGCATCAGAAAGCTTGGTCTCAGTCGCAGGTCATGGGTTTTGCAACAGGATAATGACCCAAAATACACAGCTAAAAACACCCAAGTATGGCTAAGAGGAAAACATTGGACTATTCTGAAGTGGCCTTCTATGAGCCCTGACCTAAATCCTATTGAGCATCTTTGGAAGGAGCTGAAACATGCTGTCTGTAAAAGGCACCCTTCAAACCTGAGACAACTGGAGCTCATGAGGAGTGGGCCAAAATACCTGTTTAGAGGTGCAGAAGTCTCATTGACAGTTACAGGAATCGTTTGATTGCAGTGATTGCCTCAAAAGGTTGTGCAACAATATATTAAGTTAAAGGGAATCTGTCAGGGCAATTTGGGACACTAAACCACCCACACGTCCATATGGTCCTGGGGTTTAGTGTCCCAAATCACCCTGTTATAACGAAATCCACGGCCGCATTAAAAATAAAAAAGCTTTATACTCACCCTGCCGCTGTACTCCCCACGCAATTACAAAGTGAAGCTGGGGTGTCCATCTTTGGCTTCACTGAAGAACAGAGCAGGCGCCGGGAGGCGTGCCTCATAAATAAGCCGGACCAATCTCATCAAACAGCGTCGATCGGACCCTTATCTAGGTAAGTATAAAGGTTTTTTATTTTTAATGTGCCTGCAGATTGCATTACAACAGGGCAATCTGGGACACTAAACCACAAGTCTATAAGGACCTATGGGTGGTTTAGTGTCCCAGATTGACCTGACAGATTCCCTTTAAGGGTACCATCATTTCTGTCCAGGCCTGTTTGAGATTTCTTTTTTTAAAAAATTCTGTTGAAGCATGGTTGAAAAGCAATGTCTAACTTTCATTTGTTCATTTTCATAGATATATATATAATAATATAGATATATTATTACTTTTGTCAGATTCAAATTATTTCTGTGACCATTGTGGGTTTTTCTTTCATTAAACAAGGGGTACCAACAATTTTGTCCACGTGTGTATTACTTTTATAGTTCTTATCTCTTTTTTTATAAAGTGTAATTAACTATGTAACAGCTTCGCTGGAGAGGTGGTTATTATATAGGCTGACAAATGTATTGTTTGTACAGTTGTTCCTACTTATTGCAGGTGGCAGCAACAATTGCTATGCTATGACTAAGGGATTGTTGTAAACCTGAAATGCATAAGCAAGTCCTATTGGTGTCATGTATTATCTGGATTTCATGTGATTTATTAATGTTGAAGTTCCTATTACCCAGATGGAGCTCTTTGTTTATTATTGTGAATGGTTCCATTCACATGTTCATTTTTAATAGCCCTCAAAATTACTCCCAAAATAGAGGCAAAATTTAACACTAGGTCAGTAACAATTAACTGTTGATAATCCATAAATATTTTACTTTAAGTGAAATCACCAGTTTTGTAATTCCACATACTGTTTGCTTGCTCTGTTCTAGTGTAAGAGAGTTTTTGTCAATGACTACATCTTGGCTAAATTCTAGTCTAAGAATGACTATAAACTGCAAGCACTTAAACCTGCAGTAAAAAATGAAGACTTGTATTTTTGATTTGAAACTTCACAGGAATGTCGTTTGAATAGGTCTTCAGATGCTGTCCAGCTCCAGTCTCGACTTGAAGTAAATCTTTCACATAATATATGCTTCAGTCGGGACAAATTCAGTAAAAAGCCAAACTTTGTTATATCACACTACGCTGGAAAAGTCACATATCAGATTGAAGAATTGGTAGAAAAAAATAAGGTGAGTGGCAAACACTAATTCTGGCATTTTGGCATTTTGCATGTTAGACATTTACAAGCAAAAAGATATTCAAAGAAACAAATATTGGAATCCTTATTCAATTAAAGGAATTGTGGAGGATTAGAAAGCATGGCTGCTTTCTTCTTCTAAGGACAGGGACTCGTTCGTTGTCACATGGCAATGCTACAGCTCAGTCCTATTAAAATTGAGACTGAACTGCATCATGGCCATGTGACCAATGGACGTTATGTCACTTCCTGAGAAACAGGAATCAGCTATATTTTCTTTTTTTTTTTAAACTGTAATTTTTATTGATTTTTTTTTTTTTTTTTTTTTTTACAATAAAACAAGGAACGAAAGTTTAGGGAGCATTTCCCATTAAATTCAAGATCAACCTATAATAGGAGAACGGCAGTAAAGTAATCCGACTAAGGACAGACAATTGAGGAAGACAATGGAAAGAAAGACGGAGAACTAGAGAGCTAGAGGGAGTAGTTGCAGAAACATCATAGGTTTCTCAGTATAAAGTAAGTGTCCCACGGGGCCCAGATAGCGCCAAATGCTGGAAAGGTATTGTTGAGGGAGGCTGTCAAGCTCTCCAGGTTGCGGACATCCTTAACCCTAGCAGGAAAGTCAGTGTGCGATGGGAGAGCGGTGTATTTCTGTTTCAATGGAATTAAAGTTTTGGCCGGCGTGTAGAGATCTAAGAAGAGTCGGGCAGACTTCTTGCCCATCTGTCTGGGATGTAAATTGAGTAAGTATATCAGGGGGTCAAGTGGGACACCCTGTATAAACAAGTTATCTGTGACTCCCTTAACCCTCCTCCAGAAATCACATATCAAAGGGCAAGTCCAAAATATATGATAGAGCGTGCCCACTGCAGAAAGACATCTCCAGCATACTAGGGGAATTGTGGGATTCAGAGAGTGCAGCATAGCCTATGTATGGTGCCAATGCATAAGGAGCTGTCTCCTGGAATGTCACACAGGAGGAGGATTTGGCAGCACACGACCAAATAATTTGCCACTGAGCAAAGGAAATTGGGCAGACCAGAGCTTCCTCCCATCTAGACATATCTGTGTGATGCGGGGGGATTTACCAACAAGAAGTTGGTAAATAATGTTTATGAGACCCTTCGTGGAGGTGCTTGCCTTGCATAGTCTTTCAAATGTCGTACGGGGGGAAACATTCAGGGAACCAAACAGGGTGGACGTGAAGTTTGTGATTTGGTAGTAATGGAACCACTCAATCCGGGGCATGTTCAACTCCACCGAAATGTAGTCAAAGAGCCTGAGCTCAAGGGTCCGTGGATCAACTATATTAGCTAAGCGGAATAGGCCCACCCTAGACTAGGGGTGAACCATGGAAGAAGACAGTCCCTCCAGGAGGAGTGGGTTATACATGAAGGAAATCATGGAGGAATTCCGTGATGCAAAAGGGAACAAAATAGAACAAGTGACCCAAATGGCCCTAGTAAAGTGAATCGGCCCAAGAGTGGGAGGCAGAAGGGGAGACTGGGACCACAAAAGATCATTAGGGTACACAGGAGCAAGCCACAGCTTTTCAATCTCCACCTATTTATGCTTGTGATGCTGGCCAAAATGGCATGCAGTGCAAGTGGGTGGCCCAGTAACATGACCGATCAGGGAATGCGATGACACTTACTATTCCAAATGAAGTGAAAGATGGCCCGCTGGAGATCACAAAGATCTGAGCGAGTCACCGTCAATGAGAGGATTTAAAAAAAAAGTATAAAAGTTTAGCTATGAAGGGACTGCTACTTATCCACGAGCAATTTAAGATAGCAGAACAGTTTAGAGTAGTTCACAGAGTACAAGTAAGCGTAAGGCGAGGATAGGTGGATGCCCAAGTATTAAATGGATTGCTCTTGCCAGCGGAAATCAAAATTAGCATGGTGAAGCTAAATAGTGGTCCTAGGAATATTCAGGGGGAGGGCTTCAGTTTTGGAAGAGTTGATCTTATAACCCGACAGACTACCGTAATCACAAAGGACCCCCATGAGATTGGGAAGGGAAATAGGAATGTTCGTAAGAGTGAAGAAAACATCATCTGAAAATAGACTGCAGTAAGTTTAAAGTCCCAATCCCTGACTTTAATACCTGCGATGTCTGGATGTACACACGTGGACAAAATTGTTGGTATCCCTCGTTTAATAAAAGAAGAACCCACAATGGTCACAGAAATAACTTGAATCTGACAAAAGTATTTTGCCAAACTACATGTTGACAAGCCACAAAGCTTCTGGGAGAATGTCCTATGGACAGATGAGACAAAAATCGAAATTTTTGGCAAGGCACATCAGCTCTATGTTCACAGACGGAAAAATGAAGCATATCTTGAAAAGAACACTGTCCCTAATGTGAAACATGGAGGAGGCTCTGTTATGTTCTGGGGCTGGGACATCTGGTACAGGGTGTCTTGAATCTGTGCAGGGTACAATGAAATTTCAAGACTATCAAGGGATTCTAGAGAGAAATGTGCTGCCCAGTGTCAGAAAGCTTGGTCTCAGTCGCAGGTCATGGGTCTTGCAACAGGATAATGACCCAAAACACACAGTTAAAAACACCCAAGAATGGCTATGAGGAAAACATTGGAAGCCACTTTTTTTGCTCGGAGGCAATGTCCTGCATGTCCGACTTTGTGTCCGACAAAAAAAAGTTGCGGAGAGGCTGCAATGGGACACCTGAGGATTGCTTTAAAAACCCATTGAAGTGAATAGGTTTTTAAACAAACCATTTGCAAACCGTTCCCAATCCTTTTTTTCTGATATTTAGGTCGGATTGACGACAGACGGTCACCAGGCGCAAGTGTGAACGAACCCTAATACGGCATTAATGCCAGATTAAGGCCAAGTGAATCCATATCAAGGAGACACAGCTGGCCAGAAACCCAGTTAGGGGAAAATGGTCCAGAACACCAGGCCAGGATATGAAGAGGTTATATGGGCCAGAGAAAAAAAGGCAAGATTAGAGAAAAAAATAGAAGGGTGGGGACTATCCCACCCTGCACATCCATAATAAACAGTAGAAAAGTGCAACCAGGAGTAACTGCAAACTTTAAAGGAGAGTCACTGTACTGGTGAGTCCCTCCGTCCTCACAGTGGAGAGTTAGCAATACATGGCTGACAGGGAAGGGGCTGCTGTGGAGGCTGCTGACAGCGTTTTGGCTGGTGCAGGTGCCACAGGGGAGGCGGTGGTGGAGGAGGGGGGCTCAGCTCCCAGTCTGTCAACTCTAGGAGAGGAAGATCTAGGGTATTGCAGAACTGAGGAAGATCCGAGAAGGAGCGTAGTGTGGCAGAGCAAGCGTCTTGACGTGCAGTCAGAGCAAAAGGGAACCTCCATCCGTAGGGTAGCTGGTGGTCACGGAGTAGCTGAAGTAGGGGGCGGAGGTGACGTCTGCAAGGTGATGAGGAAAAGATCCTGGAAAAATTGCAACTTGGCACCGTCAAAGTCCTTTACTTGTCTATCTCTGGTCATGATGGCCTCTTTAAGTGGAAAGTCATGAACACAACATATGACGTCTCTAGGGTTCACTCCCACTCCTCTAAGACAAAGGACTCTATGCGCTCTTTCCAGCTCAATATTAAATATAGCTTAAAGTGTGGCGTTGGAGGTCCTCCTCCGTGGTGGCTTCAGTAAGGCCTTTGACTCTGATATTATTATGTCTGCCCCGATTATCTAAGTCCTCTATGTGGCAATGCATGTCTTTGACCACTGAGTTTTGAGAGAGGACTGTGGCTTGTAGCTGAGAAACATAAGAGCAGGTAGCTTCATGGCGTTCCTCCAAGGTCTCAACACGAGTAGCAATATGATGGAGATCCTTCCTATCCGCAGAGATTTCAGCACAGCAGCTCTCTGTGACTTCTGCTATAAGTGACTGGAAGTCAGTTGTTTTTGGAATGTGAGATAAAATGGCAGAAAAGTGGGGAGTCCTTGCAGATAGAGGGGCAGCAGGGCCAGTAGCTGAAGTGTCAGGAGCCACAGGGGCACTCTGTGAAACAGGGAGAGCGATGCCCCAAGGTCCTCTTCAGCACCCCAAGTGCCAGGAGGAGTTACAGATGGGGACTCCCTCTGAGTGGGTCCCTTGGCTGGAGGTGGGGGGACCATAGCAGGAGAATAGTGGGAGGTAGAGCTGGTGGATGCATGAGGAAGAGCAGAGGGGCCACACTGACCTGATGGAGTGTGGAACATCCTGAGGAAGAGGCCAGTGTGGAAGACAGCAGGGCCGGGCAAAGGAGGCTGCAGGGAGCCCAGTTAACTGTGCAGACTTGTCCTGTTTTGATGGTTCAGGGGTGTAAGCAGCGGAGGTGGCATAGACTGGGACTGCCTGTGTAAGGCAGTGCGGTCTCGCTGTGCTGAATGGAAAGGGAGGAGAGGAGCTGTGAGCAGGGAGGGATGGCGGTAGGGCCTGCTCAAAGTCCAGCCAAGATGGCCACCTGGTGGGACCCACTGCCACCGATGCCAGGAGGTCCAAGAAAGAATCCAGGGAGGACTGGGATTAGAGTCCCCTGTGGGTTTGTTTGGACAGCCTCTTGCCCATTTTCAGCACTGTCAGAAGCTGGTGGTAGCTCAGAGGAACGTGCAGGGCCGGAGCTCCGAAGATGTGAGTCCTACTCCATAGTTGTGCAGCCCACAACCCAGCCATGTTTTCTAATACTGCACAACCCCTTTAACTGAGCAATTCTGCTTAGTGATCAGTGAATGACAACTTTTGCTTTGCTTGAATGTGTATGTGTATGTGTGTAGGTTACAAACCACAGAGGAATGCTTGCATGGATTTCTGAGAGTCAGATTGCTGGGACCCTTATGCTCGCTGTGTGAATGGACAGGTGGTGCACAGGAGTGACTATTTCTTCATTCACTGTTTATCAATGTATGCGTTATATTTTTCGTCATAAAGGATCCTGTTCCACCAGAACTTATTCAACTTTTGCAAGAGACTAATGACAGCCTACTTCAGAAGCTCTTTCCACAAGAAGTCAATAACCATGTTGATGTTGGTGCGCACAGCAGAGTAACACTTGTGACAGTAGTTTCCAAATTTAAGGTTGGTTATGTTACTTGTCTTTTATGTTCAATCTGTGTTTTGTGTTTTACATTTTTGAACATTAACAGACCACCCACTATTGACAGCAACATAAGTTGACAAGAGTCACTTAATGTCCTACCTGCATTCTTATGATAGATAGCACTTTAGAAAGGTGGCATCACTGGTATGTAACTACCAAGAGTTTAAACCTCATACAGACTTCACCAGCAAACATTTAGTTACTTGAAACAAACATTTTTTTTCTTTACATAGAAAACAAGTACAGTGGGGAAAAAAAAGTATTTAGTCAGCCACCAATTGTGCAAGTTCTCCCACTTAAAAAGATGAGAGAGGCCTGTAATTGTCATCATAGGTAGACCTCAACTATGAGAGACAAAATGAGAAAACAAATCCAGAAAATCACATTGTCTGATTTTTAAAGAATTTATTTGCAAATTATGGTGGAAAATAAGTATTTGGTCAATAACAAAAGTTCATCTTAATACTTTGTTATATATCCTTTGTTGGCAATTACAGAGGTCAAACGTTTTCTGTAAATCTTCACAAGGTTGCTGGTATGTTGTCCCATTCCTCCATGCAGATCTCCTCTAGAGCAGTGATGTTTTGGAGCTGTCGCTGGGCAACACGGACTTTGAGTATTGAAATGAACTGTTGTTATTGACCAAATACTTAATACTTAATGGTCTCAAACCGTAGGATCTGATAATAAAGATGTTTTTATGCTCCATTCTATGGTTGCTCCTGAAGTTTCTCTTCTTTTGGGGTCCCTTAAAAATATGTCTTGGTGCCACCCCTAAGACCAGTTCCGCGTATATCAGCCAGTTGCTGCAGCATCAAAATGGCCATTTTGTAATGCTGCATTATCCCCCCAACAGCTTTTGACACAACCTCTTTTCAACACAATGTACATAAGAGCGTAACTAGCAAAGACTAGGCCCCACAGCAAACTTTTGACTAGGGCACCCCCATGGCATAGCGCCCCCTTTTCTCATCCCCACACAGTATAACGCCTCATTTACACACACTATAATGTCCCAAAGTGGCCCCTTCACACAGTGTGCCATAATGGCCCCTCCATACAGTATATAATGTTCCATAGCTGCCCCTGTACACAGTATAGTGTCCCATAGTGGCCCCTGTACACAGTATAATGTCTCACAGTAGCCCATCTACACAGTATAATGTCTCACAGTGGCCACTCTACACAGTATTATGTCCCATAGCGGCCCCTCCACACAGTATTATGTCCCATAGTGGTCCCTGCACACAGTATAATGTCCCATAGCAGCCTCCATACAGTATAATGTCTCAGTGGCCCCTCCACACAATATTATGTCCCATAGCAGCCTTTGCACACAGTGTAAAGTTTCATAGTGGCCCCAGCACACAGTGTAATGTTCCATAGTGGCCCCAGCACACAGTGTAATGTTCTATAGTGACCCCTGCACACAGTGTAATGTTCCATAGTGGCCCCTGCACATAGTATAATGTTCCATACCAGCCTCCATACAGTATAATGTCTCACAGTGGCTCCACCACACAGTATTATGTCTCGTTGTGGCTCCCAGCAGTGTATTGCAAAAATTTTGGGTTCAGCAGAACCCAAAATTGTTGGGGCACACCACCAACGAACTATTATACTTTTCAGACCCCAGGGTATATTGATCGGAGGCTCAATGAGGTGACAATGAGTTCACAGATGTCGCAACGTCGGCCTGACCCAACACTGTAACACTGGTTTTTATGTTCGTTCACCTCCCCTGGGCCTCCAATCATTATACTCTGGGGCCTGAAGAGATCCCAATGTATAATGATAGCAGTATTTGTTGGGGCTCGCCCAACAAATACTTTTGCCGTGGGCCCATGGCCTTACTTACCGATCCGCTCCTGCTCATGGCCGCCTCCGCTTTCCCTTCTTGCCTCCAGGGGGCCCCAGTGATGTGATATGAGAATGAACGGGGCCCCCTGGAGGGCAGAAGGGGAATCTGATGTGGCCGTGAGCAGGAACGGGATTGGAAAGTAAATAGGGCGTGTTAGTCTCTGGGGTTATTCCAGCAGGTAATGGCCTAAAAAAAAAAAAAAAAAAAAACAGCAGGGGCCCACCGGGCTCCCTAAGGTCCCGGGCCCTGTTTCAGCTGCTACGCTGCTACCACGGTACTTGCACCACTGAATGTACGTAAACGTTTTTTATATTGACTTTTTTATTGTATAGATTTATTTTTACATGATTATGGTTTCAGCCACCTTACATGTGATAAAGTAACATCAACCCAAGATATTCAGTTTTTACAGTGGGCACATGGATATAGGAAAGGACTCACTGATTTGCTCTTTGACATGTTTTGTATTCACTGTGAAGGGAAGATGACGAAGAGAAGCCGAGTTCTCTTCATCACCCATTGGCAATTTTGTGATCTGGTATTATCTTCTTCTATCCCCAGTCTGCACAGCACAAGCTGAAAAGTGATCTGGGGTTTTGAATATTTGTGAGTGCTAATTGGTCAGGATTAGTTTTACTATACATTGAATGGCTACTTTATCAGAGACACCTATCTAGTAGTGCAGTGGATCTCCTTTGGCCTCATTTGGATCTCCTTTAGAAGCACTACTGTATGTTGCAACATACATGGGTGTCAGCCACAGGTATCAGAGGATCCAGGGTGTACCAAGAGAACATTACACCAAACACGATTACTCCAGCCTCACCAGTCTGAACAGGAATTGTTTATTGATTCATGTGCCAAATTGTGACCTTCCCATCAGTGTTGGTAAACAAAAATCTCGATTAATCTGACCAGGTAATGTTTTTCCACTGCAGCACTCAGACTGACTGACTGCTGTTATAGTATATTCATACTAAGGTACAATGAGCTATTCATTCAGACATGTTAGTTGGAGCACAGTCGTTGTAATAAGCTAAAGCTAATAGCTATCTGACAACTTTCCTTGATGGGCTGTTTACATCTTTCACTAGATGTTTTCATTGATCACACCATTCTTGTTATACTCTTGCAAGAACAGCCAACAAGGTTGAAAGTTTTTGAAATATTTGTCCCAGCTACTCTTGCACCAATGATCATGCCTCATTTAAAATTGCAAAGATTGCTCAATTTTCTCATTCTAGTGTGAATTCACACTAAAACTCATCCACTAAAAACTTTATTTACTGTTACATGCATGAGCACTTGTCTAATTTCCACATTGGAAATTATCAGTCATGAAAGGCTGGGTATCTCTAACAAAGTACATACAATGACATGGATAATTAAAAAAAAAAAAAGTCAAACATAAAATGTTTTTTATGTTTATATGGTACACGTTTTAATGTGTACTGTATACAAAAAGAAATATGAGGATGGTAGGTGTTGTCTTCCTTTTAATCATGTAGCTATAAATATACTTAACTCCATTCTTTTCTTTAAGAGCTCTTTAGAGAGTTTGATGACTATTTTGCATGACACTACACCATACTATATACGATGCATTAAGCCAAATATGGACTGCAAGGCAATGGTGTTTAGAAATGAAGAGGTAAGTGTTAAATGTTGGTCTATAATAACTACACCATTTATTTGTTCTTGTTTGTGTTTTGTTTTACCTCTATGTTAAAGAAAATATCTGGTTTGCTATTTTTAATGGCCACTTGTGTTCAGACATTAGTTTTTTAGAACATTTTCTTAAATCAGCAATATTAGAGAACATTATTTTATTATGCGCATCCTTTAGCAAAATACTGTTTATTCTGTTGTATATGCAGTCTATGTATGTTTTTGAGCCAAGCATTTTTGATTCATACATTTTGCATTGTGCAAAGGTTATTTTCCTTATATAGTGTACATTTTAATCCTCTTAAATTTCAACTGTGTATCCTAAGCAAAATAAAAATTTGTTAGGCTGGGTTTAGAAAGTGCTTTTTTCCCGAAGAACTGTATACCATTTTTAATTGCAGGTATGAGTGGCACATCTCTACCATGCCAGCAAACTTGTTGTTTTTTTATTAATGGCTATTAGTATGTAGAGTAACATGTGGTAGGCATTACTGCAATTAAAAAGTGCATGCAGTTTTTCAGTAAAGAAAAGCAGCATGTAAACCCAGCCGAAGGCTCTATACAGCCGTAACTTGGCTGCATTTAAATCAATTCATTTGAATTGAGGCATTCACATGACTGCTTTTTTGATGATCCATTAAAACATGTCCCCATACAGTACAATGCCCCCATCTAAAGGCCTGCTATGCCCCCATACTGTAAAATGACCCCTTATACCCCCATATAATATTCCATTTATGCCCCATATGGTACAATGGTCCTCTTATGCCTCCATACAGTACAAACAGCCCATAAAATGGTTCCTTATACCCTCATAAGTGCTCCCTTATTCTTCCATATATTAGCCCCTTATGTCGCCATACATTACAATACCCCCATATGCCTACACCCCTCCCTGTACTTTACGGGGTGCAAGTGGTAAGTGCATATTTCACACTTTTACTGTTCGAAGCTCCTCAGATCCCTGCCCCTGTTCCAGCGCTGGTAGGTTTAAGTACACCGGAGCAAGGAAGGGGAGGAGAACCAAGGAGCTAGGAGCAGTAAGTGAAAGTAAAATCTGCACTTATGGCATGGCTCTGTCAGTGCAATGGGCACTTCCATCTGTATTGATGAAAGCACGGATTGCAGTAACCACTTGTGGGTTAACACATGGCCATTAAGTAGGAGCACTCAATAAACAGTTTGTAGTGAATTAGTCGTGGTAGGCAGTTATATTCTATTTATAATGACAAGGCAGTCACTTCTTAGTCTTCTGTGTGATTGTACCCTTAGAAACAAACTCTTAAAGGGAGTCTATCACCAGAATGAAGCATATCAACCTAGCTGTTGTAGATAGGTTAGGGTCACCTCAATCAAACAGTGTCTTCTGCTTGTGAATCGGTGCCTCTGTTGCTGAGATATCTCTCTTTTTGTCAATATGTAAATTCTTTGGAGCAATGAGGGAGTTGCTTCAAAGAGGTTTACAAAAAGGCGATATTTCAACAAAGTTGACATGTTTCACCTATTCAACCTCTGGGAACTTTTGTTTGGGATAGGTATTCTGAGATGAAAAAAGAAAAAGTAAAACTTTTATTATGATAAATAATTAAATAAAAACACACAGAGTCCAGATTTATAATATAAAAAGTCTCTCAGACAGTTGATATCCTAATAGATGCATAAATACAAGGGACAAAACTAATGATCTCCATTTAAGTACTAGGTATAGGGAGATGATTTCATAGACATTTAATATGAGCCTATGTCTCTTCCCTATGAGTATTGCAGTTTGCATGACCTGCCACTAACAGCCAAACAACACAACCTAGTGTCAACCTTCACATTCAATAGGGTATATAGCAAGCCTCTGAGAGAATGTTCCCTGTTGAGTGTTTATTTATCAGGGAAACAGACACAGCAATCAGCTGTATATTCATATGTTACACTACTCCTGTTTAGGTGCTGAGGCTGTGTGAGTCTTATACAGCTGTGTGATCTGATGAAGGCGAAGCTGTCCCTGGGGAGGATTACTTGTATAAACCCTAATAGTATAATGTTGTACCGTGTTAACCATAGAAAGAGTGAAGAAATCAGGCGATATGTTTTAGAGGCTGAGTATATTTGATAGTAAGCTTTCGAGAGTACTAGCTCTCTTCTTCAGACATACAAGAAACTGAAAATTCACACACTCTTTATACACACACAAGACCTGGATCTTCAAAGGGTCTTAGAATCTTTAAAGAAAATCAAAATGCAATATAAGTAGAGAAGTTATTTACAACAGGTCAGAAATAAACAATCTGGAAACTTGTTGGGCATGATGGAGGGATCATTAATTTTTGCTGTTATCTCCTTGCAATCAGGTGGTGATTTGTGACCCTCATAGTTCATACATAGTGTGACATGAAACTGGCATGAATATTAAGTCCAAATTGCAGAGTTTGAAAATTTTGCATTAACTTACTGTATATTCCCATTCCTTTCTCTCTCTCTCTGCGTCTTAAAAATGTCCTATTAAAACCACAACCCGCAGTTCTTCAATAGAGTGGTCTCCGGAGAAATGTGCGGCCACTGGGAGATCTGTTTTGCTGTTATTAATGGTGAATCTGTGTGAGTTCAGGTGCTGACAAAGCAGTGTCGTAACTAGGAATGGCTGGGCCCCAAGGCGAACATTTGACATGCCCCCCCCCCCCCGAACCGTCGACCCCTGCTCCCGGACCGCCCCCTCCAACCCCACCCCCACAAAAAAAAAAAGCATTCCTGCGCACACTATTATGTGCCATAGTGGCCCCTGCACACAGTATCATGTCCCATAGTGGCCCCTGCACACAGTGTCATGTCCCATAGTGGCCTCTGCACACAGTATCATGTCCCATAGTGGCCCCTGCACACAGTATCATGTCCCATAGTGGCCTCTGCACACAGTATCATGTCCCATAGTGGCCTCTGCACACAGTATCATGTCCCATAGTGGCCCCCGCACACAGTATCATGCCCCATAGTGGCCCCTGCACACAGTATCATGCCCCATAGTGGCCCCTGCACACAGTATCATGTCCCATAGTGGCCTCTGCACACAGTATCATGTCCCATAGTGGCCCCCGCACACAGTATCATGCCCCATAGTGGCCCCTGCACACAGTATCATGCCCCATAGTGGACCCTGCACACAGTATCATGCCCCATAGTGGCCCCTGCACACAGTATCAAGTCCCATAGTGGCCCCTGCACACAGTATTTTGCCCCATAGTGGCCCCTGCACACAGTATCATTCCCCATAGTGGCCCCTGCACACACTATTATTCCCCATAGTGGCCCCTGCACTGAGTATTTTGCCCCATAGTGGCCCCTGCACACAGTATCATGTCCCATAGGGGCCCCTGCACACAGTATCATGTCCCATAGTGGCCCCTGCACACCCTATTATTCCCCATAGTGGCCCCTGCACACACTATTATTCCCCATAGTGACCCCTGCACACACTATTATATGTCCCATTGTGGATCACCCATGATCAATTATACTCTGGGGTCTTTTCAGACCCCAGAGTATATTGATCGGAGACCCAGGGGAGGATACAAACATAAAAAAACAACGTTGCTTACCTGTTCCTCGCTCTGGTGCATGCCCGTGCGCTACTCCGGCCTTCTTCAATGT
The DNA here is from genome assembly GCA_947044405.1 of Leptodactylus fallax. NCBI lineage: Eukaryota > Metazoa > Chordata > Amphibia > Anura > Leptodactylidae > Leptodactylus > Leptodactylus fallax. The sequence continues at coordinate 12,272,139 of CAMRHE010000007.1, read as the reverse complement.
TGGACCAGGCCGGCGTCACGTGACGCGGGCCTGTGTTGCGATGCAAAATGACGTCGGCTGACGTCTGGGACATCACCAAACAGGCCCGAAGCCTGGAGAAGCGTAGGACAGGTAAGTACATTGTTTTTTATGTACCCTCACCAACTCTAGGCCTCCGATTATTATACTGCGGGGTCTGAAAAGACCCCGGAGTATAATGATAGCAGAAATTGTGGTGTTTGGGCCGCGGCCTCACATACCGATCCCTGCTCCTGCTCACAGCCGCCTCCGCAGAATCGGAAGTGCAGGCGGCCGTGAGCGGGGCCCCGGGGAACGGTAAGTATATAGGGCCCGTTACCTGCTGGGGTTACTCCAGCAGATAACGGACTATAAAAAAACAAAACAAAAAAAAAAAAAACGCATCGGGGGCCCGCGGGGCCCCTAATGTCCCGGGCCCTGTGGCAGCTGCTACCGCTGCTACCCCGGTAGTTACGCCCCTGTGACACAGTCTCTGCCCTGTTTCCCCCATATAGAGGCCTGTGGTGGTACATTGCACACACATTATGAGATACACCACATTGGAAGACCTAATTCTGTGCACCAGTTGTGACTGTGGGACAGGTACACTGTCAGTGGTGTGGATGTGCCTGCAGGTCTTACACCTGTTTTGCAGGCAAGGTGAGGTGCCATTTTCAGTTGGGGCCTTCAGGGCACTCCGGACAATAATACACCTCAGGTTTGGTGGTTGCTGAAAGGAAAGGAGAGGGGGGACTGGAAATATGTCTTTGAGTCTGTTGTCCCTATGTAGCACAGATTGGAGCTCCTTGGCAATCCTTCGTAGGATCTCCAGCTGTGGGTTGTAGGTGACAACTAGGGGCACTCGGGCTTCCTTCTGGGTCTCTTTATATGTGAGCAAACTGTCTCTGTTAATGGCTGCCTCTTTGTTTAATTGGTTGTCTGTCACTTTTGGTTTGTATCCCAATCGGAGAAATTTTGTCCTCAGATCAAGGAGGTGCATGTCCAGGTCTGCTTTGTCGGAGCAAATATGATTGTATTGTATAGCCTGGCTGTAAATAATAATTTGTCTTGTGTGCTTGGGGTAGAAGCTGTCGTTTCTCAGGTAGGCCGTTCTCTCTGTGGGTTTGTGGTATATTGATGTGAGTAGCCGGTGGTCTTTAACTTATATTGTGGTATCCAGAAAGTGGATTTCACTCTATGAATATCTAAGTTTAAGGTTGATGGTAGGGTGAAAGTCATTATGGAATTGAAGTAGGGCCTCCTCACCTGCAGTCCAGATGACAAGGATATTGTCGTTATAATGAAGGTAAATCATAGGTTTAGTGGTGCATGTTGACAAATATGCTCCTTCCAGTTCTGCCATAAAGAGATTTGCATACTGGGGTGCACATATGGTCCCCATTGAAGTTCCCATTCGCTGTAGATATAGATCCTCTCCAAAAGTAAAATAGTTGTGGCTAAGAATGAATTGTATGAGCTGCATTACTGGTTCTGTTGGGAGGTTTTATTTTTCCAGGTGTACCCGACATGCTGCAACTCCATCCTTGTGGGGAATGTTGGTATACAGGGATTCCACATCCATGGTGGCTAAAATGGTACTCTCAGGTAGTTGGCCCAGGGCATTCAGTTTGTTAAGAAGGTCAGTGGTGTCCTGGCTATAGCTTGGAGTATCCCTAACAAGGGGTTTTAGGAGATTTTACACCCAACCCGAGATGTTTTCCGTCAGTGTCCCAATGCCAGAAATAATAGGCCTCCCAGGGTTGCCATCTTTGTGTATCTTTGGGAGCATATAGAAGATATGAAGATAAACCCTGTTACAGGTATATATACAAGCTGAGTGTTGTTCCTCTCCCTTTTGTTGTCAGCCCCCATAGACTATTACATGCGGCTAGTCTATCTGATGTACAGTCATGGCCAAAAGTTTTGAGAATGATACAAATATTAATTTTTACAAAGTCTACAGTCATGGCCAAAAGTTTTGAGAATGATACAAATATTAATTTTTACAAAGTCTACTGCTTCAGTTTTTCTAATGGCAATTTGCATATACTCCAGAATGTTATAAAGAGTGATCAGCTTAACAGCAATTACTTGCAAAGTCAATATTTGCCTAGAAAATGAACTTTATCCCCCAAAACACATTTCAACATCATTGCAGCCCTGCCTTAAAAGGACCACCTAACATCGTTTCAGTCCCCCCCCCCCACCCCCAAAAACCGGGGGTTGGGGAGAAAAACGCCAGGACAAAAAAACACAACAAAAAAAAAAAAAAAAAACAACACCACACAAAAAAAAAAGAGGGGGGCGCCCCCCCCCCTTCTTTCTTTTCTACCAAAAATAATTTTTAAAAAAAAAAACAAAAACAACCACCACCACCACACAAAAAAAGAAAAAAAGGGGAAAAAAAACAAAAAAAAAAAATTTCCCCCACACACCAACCCCCACCCCAACAACAAAAACCCAAAGGGGGGGGTTCCTTGGGGCCCCAAAGGCCCCCGGGCCCCCAAGAAAGACCAGCAAGCGGCAGGACCGTCTCTTAAAAGTGTTTCAGCTGCGGGGATTGGGCTACCAGCAGTGCAGAGCTTGCTGAGGAATGGCAGCAGGCAGGTGTGAGCGCATCTGCACGCACTGTGAGGCGGAGACTCTTGGAGCAAGGCCTGGTCTCAAGGAGGGCAGCAAAGAAGCCACTTCTCTCCAGAAAAAACATCAGAGACAGACTGATATTCTGCAGAAGGTACAGGGAGTGGACTGCTGAGGACTGGGGTAAAGTAATTTTCTCTGATGAATCCCCTTTTCGATTGTTTGGAACATCTGGAAAACAGCTTATTCGGAGAAGAAGAGGTGAGCACTACCACCAGTCTTGTCTCATGCCAACTGTAAAGCATCCTGAAACCATTCATGTGTGGGGTTGCTTCTCAGCCAAGGGAATCGGCTCTCTCACAGTCTTGCCTAAAAACACAGCCATGAAAAAGAATGGTACCAGAATGTCCTCCAAGAGCAACTTCTCCCAACCGTCCAAGAGCAGTTTGGCGCTCAACAATACCTTTTCCAGCATGATGGAGCACCTTGCCATAAAGCAAAGGTGATAACTAAATGGCTCAGGGAACAAAACATAGAGATTTTGGGTCCATGGCCTGGAAACTCCCCAGATCTTAATCCCATTGAGAACTTGTGGTCAATCATCAAGAGATGGGTGGACAAACAAAAACCAACAAATTCAGACAAAATTAAAGCATTGATTCTGAAAGAATGGACTGCTATCAGTCAGGATTTGGTCCAGAAGTTGATTGAGAGAATGCCAGGGAGAATTGCAGAGGTCCTGAAGAAGAAGAGTCAACACTGCAAATATATTGACTTGCTGCATTTTTTTTTTTTTTTTTTTTTTTTTTTTTTTTTTTTTTTTTTTATTTTTTTTTTTTTTTTATTTTTTTATATATTTTTATAAAATAAAAAAAAAACAGGGGGGCGGGGGGGGGGTGTATTTTTTATTTTTTTTTTTTTTTTTTTTTTTTTTTTTTTTTTTTTTGTGGGTTTTTTTTTTTTTTTTTTTTTTTTTTTTGCTTTTTTGTTATATGGGGGGAAGGGAGTATGAGTTATTTTTTTTAACATGATTTGGTTGGTATTGGTTGGGTTGGGGACCGAAAAACCCACAACACAACAAAACACCAGCCCGGCCCGGCGGGCCCCGGCGGGCCGGGCCGGGGGGGGGGGGGGGGCCGCGGGGGGGGGGGGGGGGGGGGGGGGGGGGGGGGGCGGGGGGGGAAGGGGTATGTGTAAGGAGGAGGGGGGGGCCGCGGGGGAGGGGGGGGGGGGGGGGGGCCCGCCGCCGCCTCTTTTCTCTTCGGTGGGGTTCTCGGGGGAAAGGGGGGGCGGCGGGGGGGCGCCGCGCGGCGGGGGCGAGGCGGGGGGGGGGGGGGGGGGGGGGGGGGGGGGGGGGCGGCCCCCCCCACGCCACAACCGCACGACCACGACGGGGGGGGGGGGGGGGGCGGCCGGGGCGGGGCGGGCGCGCGCCCGCCCGGGAAGGCCGGCGGGGGGGGGGCCCCCCCCTCAGGGGGGGGGGGGGGGGGGGGGGGGCCCCCCGCGGGGGGCGCGCCCGGGGGGGGGGGGCGGGGGGGGGGGGGGGCCCCCCCCCCCCCCGCGGGGCGGGGGCCCCCGGGGCAGGGCCCCCCCTCGAGGGCAGCAAAGAAGCCACTTCTCTCCAGAAAAAACATCAGGGACAGAGTGATATTCTGCAAAAGGTACAGGGAGTGGACTGCTGAGGACTGGGGTAAAGTAATTTTCTCTGATGAATCCCCTTTTCGATTGTTTGGAACATCTGGAAAACAGCTTATTCGGAGAAGAAGAGGTGAGCGCTACCACCAGTCTTGTCTCATGCCAACTGTAAAGCATCCTGAAACCATTCATGTGTGGGGTTGCTTCTCAGCCAAGGGAATCGGCTCTCTCACAGTCTTGCCTAAAAACACAGCCATGAATAAAGAATGGTACCAGAATGTCCTCCAAGAGCAACTTCTCCCAACCGTCCAAGAGCAGTTTGGCGCTCAACAATGCCTTTTCCAGCATGATGGAGCACCTTGCCTTAAAGCAAAGGTGATAACTAAATGGCTCAGGGAACAAAACATAGAGATTTTGGGTCCATGGCCTGGAAACTCCCCAGATCTTAATCCCATTGAGAACTTGTGGTCAATCATCAAGAGACGGGTGGACAAACAAAAACCAACAAATTCAGACAAAATTAAAGCATTGATTCTGCAAGAATGGACTGCTATCAGTCAGGATTTGGTCCAGAAGTTGATTGAGAGCATGCCAGGGAGAATTGCAGAGGTCCTGAAGAAGAAGGGTCAACACTGCAAATATTGACTTGCTGCATTAACTCATTCTAACTGTCAATATAAGCTTCTGTTACTCATAATATGAATGCAATTACGGGGCCCTTGCCTGTATATTTCTGTATGTGATAAAAACATCTGACAAACACACATAAAAACCAGAGGGCAGCAGATCATGTGAAAATAGAATATTTGTGTCATTCTCAAAACTTTTGGCCATGACTGTAGAGACACAGCTATTAAAATAACCCTCCTTATTCAACCTCTGGGCCTGGATTGATATGATGGATTTTGGTGACAGACTCCCTTTAAGTATTATTTGCTGATAAACAAGAGAATATATTGTGATATAAAGTGGTGACTTTTTTTTTAATTAATTTGCAGCAATATTACGCTTAACACATTATGTATTTGTTTGTTTTAGGTACTTAGTCAGCTAGAAGCTTGTGGCATTGTGGAAACTATTCGTATAAGTGCAGCAGGATTCCCAATTAGGTAATACTATATTTGTACTACACTTACAACAGTATAATGTTATCAGCAAATAAGTTAGTTTTTGTATAGTTAAAAGTAATATGATTTTTTTAGTATACTTAATATATTAATCATGGTGTTCAAGATTTCCACTTGCAATCATTTAGTAAATTTAATTTTGTTATTTCCATTGGATAGCTTCTATGGCCAGGACATATTTTTACCATCTAGAAGCAAGCATTGGAGGTTCCTATTGAATTACTGCAAGCATAGGTCTCAAAAAACTATGAAGTGATAGAGAAAGCGTGTTATAAAACTGAGTAACTTTCCATTATATAATCAATAACCATTATATAACCAATAACCACAATACCGCTTAAACAGTTTTGTTCAGGTTTTGAGCAAAGTACCTAACAGTCTAACACATGCAGATGACACTGTGCAAGAAGAGAACGATTTCTCATTTTTCTGTCTCTGTGACTTCAGATGATCCTAGAGGAAGGCGGTGCCATGGACTTTTGTTCTATTATTGTTCTATTGGAAAGTGTAGAAGCAGCCCTACAAGGTTCAGTCATTAGTCTGATAATGATTTTCCTATCAGCTTATCATGCCAATAAGTCATCAGAGATGTCAATAAAAAGACACTGAGTTATGTGCTAATTCTGGTATATCTAGTATAAGAGCATAGTTCAATAAACCCCCACTCCCCCATCGCACTAGTACATGGACGCGTTTTGTTTCTTTCTACAATAGTTACTACGCTATACCGTTTGTATTTCTTTTCACCCTTTTTTTCTGATACTTTATTGCAATAGTGTAATACGACCTGAGTCGGTTATGTGTTATGATTTAACCTCCTGCCTATAAATATAATATAATATAAATATATAAATATAAATTTGTTACAATATAATGTTTGTGATAGTGGGTTTGCAGACTCAAGAACTGTGCTAACAAGCCCTCTCATGGAAGAGTGGATGTTATTGAGAGCCACTCAGGTGCAGCATCTTTCCAATGATGCCTTTGTTATTCTTATTCATAAAAATCAGTGTTTTATTGTCAGGCAAATTAGCTGAAAAGGGCTTTAGGGGGTGTTTCTTCTCTAAACTGCCGCCCAGAAAAGCCCTTGCAGGAGAAGAAACACCGCTAAAGCCCTTGTCAGCTAATTTGCTTAAGAATAAAATGGTGATTTTTATGAAAATGGAGCTGCAATGCAGAATAAGAAAGACCATCTTTTGGAAAGTGTAGAAGCAGCCCTACAAGGTTCAGTCATTAGTCTGATAATGATTTTCCTGCTGATAGAATCCCTTTAACCCTTTCGCGGCCAAGAGTTTTCTGATATTTTACCACCTTTGCTAGCCAGGTCAATTTTCACAGTTTCGAGATTTACAAATAAAACCTAAATTGAAACCTTAAAAAAAACAACATACTAACTCCCCATGCCTATGTATTTTCGGAAAGTATATAGTATACCACTTGGTACTGTATACAAACAGGAACCTTCATGCAATTTTGATTTAAAGTGTATATTTTATAAATAAAAAAAATACAAATACATTTATATTACTTGCTAAAAGTAGAAACCAAACAAAGAGTTGTATGCACCACACCTCATAAAAATAAGAGTTCAACATGTGAAAAGTTCATTCATACCACTAAGGCCTATACCTGCATGCACATATGTTCATAAAATCACCAGAACAGGAAGGAACAAAAATCTGCTTTTAACCCCTTGGCGTCACAGCCAGTTTTGGACTTTATGACACAGCCCCATTTTTCAAATATGACATGTGTCACTTTTTGTGGTAATAACTTTGGAACGGTTTAACTTTTTTGTGACACATTGTACGTGTTTGTTGTATGCAATTTTCAAAGTTTGAAATTATCCTCTATTTATATAGAGTCATAAAGTGCTGGCCAAAAGTATTGGCACCCCTGCAATTCTGTCAGATAATACTCAATTTGTTCCAGAAAATGATTGCAATCACAAATGCTTTGGTAATAATATCTTCATTTATTTTGCTTGCAATGAAAAAACACAAAAGAGAATGAAAAAAAAAGTCAAATCATTGATCATTTTACACAAAACTCCAAAAATGGGCCGGACAAAAGTATCGGCACCCTCAGCCTAATACTTGGTAGCACAACCTTTAGACAAAATAACTGCGAACAACCGCTTCCGGTAACCATCAATGAGTTTCTTACAATGCTCTGCTGGAATTTTAGACCATTCTTCTTTGGCAAATTTCTCCAGGTCCCTGAGATTTGAAGGGTGCCTTCTCCAAACTGCCATTTTGAGATCTCTCCACAGGTGTTCAATGGGATTCAGGTCTGGACTCATTGCTGGCCACTTTAGAAGTCTCCAGTGCTTACTCTCAAACCATTTTCTAGTGCTTTTTGAAGTGTGTTTTGGGTCATTGTCCTGCTGGAAGACCCATGACCTCTGAGGGAGACCCAGCTTTCTCTCACTGGGCCCTACATTATGCTGCAAAATTTATTGGTAGTCTTCAGACTTCATAATGCCATGCACACGGTGAAGCAGTCCAGTGCCAGAGGCAGCAAAGCAATCCCAAAACATCAGGGAACCTCCGCCATGTTTGACTGTAGGGACCGTGTTCTTTTCTTTGAAGGCCTCTTTTTTTTTTCCTGTAAACTCTATGTTGATTCCTTTTTCCAAAAAGCTCTACTTTTGTCTCATCTGACCAGAGAGCATTCTTCCAAAGGGTTTTTGGCTTTCTCGTGTAAGTTTTGGCAAACTCCAGCCTGGCTTTTTTATGTCTCTGGGTCAGAAGTGGGGTCTTCCTGGGTATCCTACCATAGAGTCCCTTTTCATTCAGATGCCGACGGATAGTACGGGTTGACACTGTTGTACCCTCGGACTGCAGGGCAGCTAGAACTTGTTTGGATGTTAGTCGAGGTTCTTTAGCCACCATCCACACAATCTTTCGTTGAAATCTCTCGTCAATTTTTCTTTTCCGTCCACATCTAGGGAGGTTAGCCACAGTGCCATGGGCTTTAAACTTCTTGATGACACTGCGCACGGTAGACACAGGAACATTCAGGTCTCAAGTCCTCAGACAGTTCTTTGGTCTTCTTTCTTTTCTCCATGCTCAATGTGGTACACACAAGGACACAGGACAGAGGTTGAGTCAACTTTAATCCATTTCAACTGGCTGCAAGTGTGATTTAGTTATTGCCACCACCTGTTATGTGCCACAGGTAAGTAACAGGTGCTTTTAATTACACAAATTAGAGAAGCATCACATGATTTTTCAAAGGGTGCCAATACTTTTGTCCACCCCCTTTTTTATGTTTGGTGTGGAATTATATCCAATTTGGCTTTTTGACAATTCTTTTTGTGGTTTTCCATTGAAGACAAATTAAATGAAGATATTATTACCAAAGCATTTGTGATTGCAATCATTTTCTGGAAGAAATTGAGTATTATCTGTCAGAATTGCAGGGGTGCCAATACTTTTGGCCAGCACTGTACCACTCAAATTAGCTAATAAACATAATTTACCATATCTCTGCTTTATGCTGACATCAAATTTTAAACGTTCATTTAACTTTTTTGGACGTTATAAAGTAGAGATGAGCGAAGTATTAAAAAATTCGATTCTGCAACTTCTCCGAATTTCGCAATATGATTCTATTGGATCTGAATTAAATCGCAGCGAATCGCGTACCAAAAACAGCTATTTATTAGCTGCAGAGAGCCAGGGTGGGTGGCAAAATGGCAGAACCCCATTTTGACCGCGGCATCCAAGTTGTTAAAACCCAGGATCGGTTATGGAGCAGGGTGTTAGCTGTCAGTTACAGTGCGCTCTTTTTTCCCCCCAAATTTGGGAGGAAAATGGGGTGCGCCTTATAGTCCGAATGTGGAGTGTTTTGGCGGGGGGGTGCAGAGGAGTGGGGTCGCAGTATCGCCCCACTCCGGGCCGCCGCTGGCTTCTTGCAGCGGCAGGAGTGAGATGATGTGCGGGCCCTGGGCTGCGAGGACAGGGTGTCCCAGTGAACCCATCCCGGCATCCGCCGTGCTATTACTGTGGATGCCGGGTCTGTAAAGATGTACTGAAGTCTATGGAAGATTCTGTACATTACTATTGAGGCTTGTCATAGACCAGCCGCAATAGTAATATTACTATGACAGGCCTGGGGTCCTTCATTAGGCTCCCGGCTGTCACAGGAACAGGACGGCTCTCTCGATCTCGCTGCTTGGGAGCCATCCTGCAACAAGAAAGGTACAGGGCTATTTTCACATTTTAGGGGGGGCCTTGAAGTAGTAATGCTAAGCGGAGACCCGGTACCTATGGCAACCTCTCTGCAGCAGAGCGGCCGCCATCATCTTTACAGACCCGGCATCCACTGTAATAGCACGGTGGATGTCGGGATGGGTTCGCTGGGACACCCTGTCCTCGCAGCCCAGGGCCCGCACATCGTCCCGCTGCAAGAAGCCAGTGGCGGCAGGAGTGGGGCGATACTGCGACCTCACTCCTCTGCGCTCCCCCTCGCCAAAACACCCCACATTCGGACTATAAGACGCACTCCCATTTTCCTCCCAAATTTGGGGGGAAAAAAGTGCGTCTTATAGTCCGAAAAATACAGTACTAATTCAGTTCCAAAGAGGCTTTGAAAGGTCTTTATAATAGAAACTCCAATAAATCACCCCGTTTTCAAAACTGTACCACCAAAACAATTCAAGACAGCATTTGAGAAGTTTATCCCTTTAAGCACTTCACAGGAATTAAAACAAAATAAAGGTGAAAAATATACATTTAAATTTTGTTCAATACTATATTCATATAACCCTAAAATTTGGACATTCACAAGGGGTTAAAGGAGAAAATGCATCCCACAGTTTGTTGTACAATTTCTCTCAAGCACAAATATACGACATGCTCTTTGGGCACTCGACAGGATGCAGAAAGGGAAGGAGCGACATTGAGCTTTCAGAGGGCAGATTTTACTTGAATCGTTTTCAGGTGCCATTTTACATTTGCAGACAAATGAGGTACCAGAACAATAAAAACCCCATTAATTTATCCCATTTAAGAAAATACACCCCTCAAGGAATTTATCAAGGGGTATAATGAGCACTTTGACGCCACAGCTGTTTCACAGTATTTACTACCATTGGGACATAAAAAGGAAAAATTACTCTATTTCCAGTAAAATGTCTCTTTAGCCCCAAATTTCTCATTTTCACAAGGGGTTAAGAGAGCAAAAGCACCCCACAGTTCATTTCACAATTTCTTCTGAACGTAGCAGTACCCCATATGTGGTCGTAAACTGCTGTATGGGTACATGGCAGAGCTTGGAACAGAGAGAGCGCTATTTGGCTGTTGGGAGGGCAAAACAGTGGAAACCCCCCGAAATGTGACCCCATTTTGGAAACTAGACCCCTCAAGAAATTTATCAAGGGGTATAGTTAGTATTTTGACCCTACAGATGTTTCACAGAATTGGGCCATGAAAATAGAAGATTAAATTTTTTTTCCATTAAAATGTTGTTTTAACCCAAGACTACTGGAAGTCCAGGTGTTTCGTTTGTACTGTGGGGTCTTAAAAAAAAACAAAAAACACCCGCTATTATACCCATCTAAAACTGCCAAAAACATGGATTTTATATTGTAACATTAAATGGGTGAAAATGTATTATCTGACTGATGGATAGTGATAATCATTACTGCTATTATTTTAGTGTGTAACGGATATCACTAGAGAGGTGGTCGGCGTATTTTACTCTATAAAGATAAGGTATGGACAGGACAGGGACAGTGAAAAAGTATAAACTTTATTGATGACTTTGTGTATGTGTTGTGTACACAATTTATGTATACCACAAAGATCAACTACAACAAGAGCTCGTACTCTCAAAAATCTATACTGCACATAGCAAACCGTGACTGTGATACCAAAATCTATTGTTTTTTTTTTTAGATTGCTCAGCATACTGTATATAAAAACAACATAATATTTCATATATGCAACCAGCTTCATTCAACTTTGCAGCAGAGATTACAAGAAAAAATTGCACAAGAATTATTTAAATTTGCCACTAAACTGCATGCTCAAGCAACCCCTTTCTGCAAACAAAATGTACTTTCCAAAAAACTGCAAGATGTGAGGAATTCATACATACCACACATATAGGTGCAGGTATTAAAGAAATGCCAAAATTGCAGAAATGTGGCAACCAATTTTTTGCATGCAAATTAAATAGGGGTTTACAAAAGAATATAATTTTATATCCCTATTGATAGAATTATAATCTCTATACCTAACTAATGTGATAATTAACCTACTCTTTCACAACTTCTTAAGGTGAGCCGCCATTTTTGAATATAACTTTTGGTATTTATGTGTTTAAACACGAGGTTTTTGCTCGGTGTCGTATATTTTTTCTGCACTAGTACATAATGTGATAACTAAGGCCGGTTTCAGATTCATGTAACATGGCCGCTTTATTGCTCACATATTATGGACACAACCTCTGAAGTTCCTGCGGTTCATTATTACTGGTGTTAGAGAGCCATAATTCTAGATCTGATGACCTACTGGAAGTCCAGGTAAACAGGTACTGTGGGTGCAAAAATAAAAATCACCCGCTATTATGCCCATCTGAAAGCTGTCAAAAACTGGCTTTTATGGTGACATTCAATGGGTGAAAATGTGTTATCTGACTGAACATTTTCCATCTGTCAGAAGTGCTTTATACGTTCATCTCTAGTGATAATCGTTATTTTAGCGTATAACAGATGGCAACAGAGGTGGTCAGTATATTTTACTCTATAAAGATCAGGTATGGACAGGATAGGGACAGTGTCAGATGTAAACTTTATTGATGACTTTGTGTATGTATTGTGTAAGTGTTTGTTGCAACTCTTTTGGCGGTACGATCTGGACGATGGTAAAAGTTTGGGTCACAGCGCAATAAACTTCCTGGTTATGTTCAGAGGGGTATTACATTATCCCTCTATGTGACAATCAGAGAGCAAAAGTATAGCATTCTCTTTGATTGTTAGGAGAGAGAATAACATGGCCAGAAGTCCATACTACCCCTACCCCTGGAGTCACATACAATTTTTGCACAGACAATGATTTATTATTGTCTTTGCAGTCTGCAGCTCCGCCCCTCCTCCACCTCCCTCTCTGTGCTGCTCTGAGATGCTGCCTGAGGCTGGAGGGTGGGGATATTTTAGAGCCCCATATCACAGGATCTGTTTGAAGATGATCTCGGATTCATTTAGAAGAGACGTTCATCTTTAAAATGATACCAAGATCATCATGATTGCTCTTACAGATTCGGAGCCATTTGCTATTAAAAATACTGTCCGGAATTAAGATCTTCAGGTTTAATCTCCATTCTGAACAGCGTTTTTACCAGATCCGTAAGGGTGATCATGATGATCTTGGTATCATAGCCCTAACGGATTCTGAGAAAGCAGTATTAGTAGCACGTACGTCCTTGGCTACAGAAATGCCACCCTGTCAGGACGTATGACATACATCCATGGCACGGAAAGGGTTATAGGGAACCTGTCACCATGAAAATGCAGTCTAATATAGAGGCATCATGTTATAGAGCAGGAGGAGCTGAGTAGATTAGTATATAGTTTTGTGGGAAAAGATTCAGTATAACCTGTCATTTATTCATTTTCTCTATGCTTTTCTATGCTCAGGAGGAGTATTTGAGTCCTGTGGGTGATAAACAGTTATCTCTATATGCACAGTCACTGTTAGCACTGCCCAATGGACTCAATTATTCCTTCTAAGGATATAAATATATGACAAGTTATACTGAGTCTTATCCCTCAAAACTATATATCAATCTGCTCAGCTGCTCCTGCTCTGTAACATGCTGCCTGTAGATTAGACTGCATTTTCATGGTCACAGGTTCAGTAGCCATTGCAGTACTGGAAAAGAGAGTAACAAAAATCATACACGGGGGCAAATCTGGACCTTGCAAAGTCCCCAGGTTAGTCCAGAATTGGTGCCTGCTAGGGCATACCTACCCAAGATGTACAAAACAGATAATACTAACAGTGACCAACTGGCACAGTGGGACAGAGGGCCCTGCCTGCAAGGGCTTACAATCTATGAGGGAAGAGGGATAGAGACAGAAGGTGGGGTAGAGATCATATGAAACTTTATATGCGTGAATGTAATGATGATATATGTAAGTGATACAATATTAGACCTAAAAGATAAGTTTATTTGGGAAAACTGCAATTGAAAGGAGACCCTATTGGGCTGCCTCTACCCTGGAGATGAGATATGGCTAGGAATGGAGGCATACAGGTTCACCATGTTATCCTGTGTCACACAGATGTTACAAGCTGGGCCTGTAGATCCTGCACACTCGTAGGTTGTCAAAGCTGGCATCTCAGCTGGTCCCATAAATGCTCGATCAGTGACAAATCTGCCGACCAGGCAGGCCAAGGAATTGTTGCAATCTATGAAGACATTTCTGGGAAAACCTTTTCCGTGTATGGGCAAGGATTATCCTGCTGAAAAGTGCCACTCAGAAGCCATGCCATGAGAAGCAACACATGTAGCCACAGGATGTTCTGCACATATCACTGAGCTGTTAGAGTCCCTTGTTATTACAGCCATATGCGATGGCTCCTCAGATCATCAAACCAGCAGTTGGCACAATGTCTCTAAAGACAATACAGTTCCACTCTGTAATAGTCAAAATGCAATGTGACTAGCTGTCAATGGCAGGACATGTAATGGGTGCTATGACGCCAATTTTCCTTCTGCTAAGCACCTAGAAATGGTCTCGGCAAAGACAAGGGTTTGGAATGAAGGTGCCACCTGTGTCTTGAGGGCAGACAAGGAAACTGTTGGAGCTGCTCATCAATATTTTGTCAGGCGTAATATAGGTGCATTTTTCCACCCATGTTATGAACTCTGACTCCAGTTTTGATGAACTACAGGAGGATCAGTTGTTGCATCCTTAAAGTGATTGTCCAGAATAAAATATTTTTTTTTAAATTCGGCCAGGGGAGGAGAAAAAAAAACATACAGTGTCTCCCAGCGCGGTCTGGTCCTCCTGCTGCTCCGGTGTTTTCTTCTACTGAGGCCAATCAGCGGCCTAAGGAAAGGGACACGGGACATCACAGTGCGATGGGAACTTCCAGTAAAACAAGACAACGAAGCAGCAGGACCGGACCGCGCTGGGAGACACAGGTAACAGGTGAGTATTTTTTTTTTTTCACCTTCCCCAGCCTAATATGAAAAAAAAAATTCATCCTAGACAACCTCTTTAATTCACTTATTGTAGGCATTGCTGCCAGGTCTCTGTCACATATTATTGCGGAGAATTGGCAGCTATGGCGTCCTCTCAGAGTGGCTGCCATATTTAAATTCCCAACATCCAACATTATAGTACAGCAGATGTCGGGAAAGGGTTAAAGACGATCTGTCTCCAAGTACAAAAAGCTATACGGCATACATCATTTGATCACTAATGTGCTCCTAAACAGTTTGGCATGTATTTGTTTCCGTTATTTGTATCAGTCCCCCGGTTCAAAAGAAGGTTATATATAAACTAGAACTGATTCTACAAATGGCTAGGAACCTTTTTATTTTCTCAGTGAATTACAAAAGGTTTACGACCCACTTGAAGAATCCGTTTTAGTTTATATACAGTGGGGAAAAAAAGTATTTAGTCAGCCACCAATTGTGCAAGTTCTCCCACTTAAAAAGATGAGAGCGGCCTGTAATTGACATCATAGGTAGACCTCAACTATGAGAGACAAAATGAGAAAATAACTCCAGAAAATCGCATTGTCTGATTTTTTAAGAATTTATGTGCAAATTATGGGGGAAAATAAGTATTTGGTCACTTACAAACAAGCAAGTTTTCTGGCTCTCACAGACCTGTAACTTCTTCTTTAAGAGGCTCCTCTGTCCTCCACTCATTACCTGTAGTAATGGCAGCTATTTGAAATTGTTATCAGTATAAAAGACACCTGTCTACAACCTCAAACAGTCACACTCCAAACTCCACTATGGTGAAGACCAAAGAGCTGTGGAAGGACACCAGAAACAAAATTGTAGACCTGCACCAGGCTGGGAAGACTGAATCTGCAATAGGCAAGCAGCTTGGTGTGAAGAAATCAACTGTGGGAGCAATAATTAGAAAAAGGAAGACATACAAGACCACTGATAATCTCCCTCGATCAGGGGCTCCACGCAAGATCTCACCCCATGGGGTCAAAATGATCACAAGAACGGCGAGCCAAAATCCCAGAACCACACGGGGGGACCTAGTGAAAGTCCCAGCTTTCTGGGTCAAACGTAACAAAGGCTACGGTCAGTAACACACTACACCGCCAGGGACTCAGATCCTGCAGTGCCAGACGTGTCCCCCTGCTTAAGCCAGTACATATCCAGGCCAGTCTGAAGTTTACTAGAGAGCATTTGGATGTTCCAGAAGGTCAGATGAAACCAAAATATAACTGTTTGGTAGAAATACAACTCGTCATGTTTGGAGGAGAGTGAATGCTGAGTTTCATCCAAAGAACACCATACCTACTGTGAAGCATGGGGGTGGCAACATCATGCTTTGGGGTTGTTTCTCTGCAAAGGGACCAAGACGACTGATCCGTGTACATGAAAGAATGAATGGGGCCATGTATCGTGAGATTTTGAGTGCAACCTCCTTCCATCAGCAAAGGCATTGAAGATGAAACGTGGCTGGGTCTTTCAGCATGACAATGATACCAAGCACACCGCCAGGGCAACAAAGGAGTGGCTTCGTAAGAAGCATTTCAAGGTCCTGGAGTGGCCTAGCCAGTCTCCAGATCTCAACCCCATAGAAAACCTTTGTAGGGAGTTGAAGGTCCGTGTTGCCCAGCGACAGCCCCAAAACATCACTGCTCTAGAGGAGATCTGCATGGAGGAATGGGCCAACATACCAGCAACAGTGTGTGCCAACCTTGTGAAGACTTACAGAAAACGTTTGACCTCTGTCATTGCCAGCAAAGGATATACAACAAAGTATTGAGATGAACTTTTGTTATTGACCAAATACTTATTTTCCACCATAATTTGCAAATAAATTCTTTAAAAAATCAGACAATGTGATTTTTCTGGATTTGTTTTCTCATTTTGTCTCTCATAGTTGAGGTCTACCTATGATGTCAATTACAGGCCTCTTTCATCTTTTTAAGTGGGAGAACTTGCACATTTGGTGGCTGACTAAATACTTTTTTTCCCCACTGTATAACCTTCTTTTGAACTGGTGGATGGATTTAAAATGACCTTCCAGGGGCCATATATTTTAAAGGGATTTAGAAAGAATAAATAAACGCTAAATTGTTCTGGAGGGCAGTGGCAATCAAATGTTGTATGGCATTTTGTACTTGGTGACAGATCCTCTATTAAAACACTCACCTGTGAATGTAGACATGTGGCATGTATGAAATTATTTACATCTTGTAGTTTTTTGAGGTACACATTTTGTCTAATTAAGAGGTCTGCTTGACTATGCATTTGAGGCTATAGGCACACAATCGTTTATCAGTGTGGTAGCTGTCTTTTCACTGACCCATTAATTTCTATTCAATTCTATATTCTGTTATCATGGGGCCTGTGTTTACAGCAGTGAGCCCAGGGTAAAACTCAGGATAGGTCTTATACCAGTGAGCACAAGCTCAAACCAGTAAATGGGGCCGTGGAGGCATGGGTGGCACACGTGCTGTTCAATCATGGCTCAGCTACAGAGGTTCAACAGATTTTTGATCTTTCCATATCTGGTGATTTTATGAATATGTGTGGATTTAGATATAGGCCTACGTGATATATGTGAACTCTGCATGGGACCCACCATTTTCCCTGTGATCACTGTTCCCCAGAACGAGATCCGGGGACAGCAGTCTTTTGCTTATTGAAATCCCCAGGCTTGTCTTTAATGAGCTTTTATTAAAATCGGTGCTGTTTTGTTGACTGAAATATGTAAAAACTCTATATTTGTGGGGAAAGTCGTAGTTTTTATTGGTACCGATTTTTGGTATTTATGACTTTTTGAGCAAGATGACCAAAAGTATGTTTTTTAAATTAAAAGGTGGGTTTTTAAACTTTATATTTTTTGTTTATCTTTTTTATACTTTATTTTGAACTTTTTGAACTTTTTTTTTTTTTTACTTTCTAGGCTGGGTTTACATCTGCGTTGTAACCTCCGTCACAGAGACCACTGAAAATCGGTGGAGAAATAAGTCCTGGATGGGCGTTTTTCTCCACCACTTTCAGTTTCAAAACAATGGACACCCAAGGGAATCAGAGAGTTGGAGACTCAGTGATAATGAATACCATTTATTCTACATAAAAAACTCCACACAGTCACAATGTAAAAGGGCAACGCGTTTCAACGTCGATCGGACGTCTTCGTCATGCCAACAACTAAAAGTTGATATTAAAACAGAACAAACAGTGTAGTATAAGTATAATTTAGGATATAAAAACTAAAACAATAATAGTGATGTTCATACATTATGATGTTCATTACCACTAAAGCAAGTAATAATGATACTAATAGTCATGCTTTGATTACCATCAAAGGTATATGGTACTAGTGATGTTCTAGGCACATATAAACAAGGACCAATAGTCGTGCATAACGGTAAATAATTGGAGAAATGAAAACAACTTATAAAGAGAAGAACAAAATCAATGTTGCCCAGTTAGATACATAACATACAATAGGGATTTTATGATAGGAGCATAGCAATATGGTCCTAACTAATCCATAACTGTCACATAACAAAAGTAAGTGGATGAATATATGTGCGTCTATAGGTATATAAACATTGAGGATATTGCAGGGAATGTACTGTAATCATCATATGTAATGATTAGGGTTATTAATGTATTTTGTAAGTGAAGGGGAATATAAATGTATAGATATGAATATAGATTTATGTGGTCATATGAGAAAAACTTTTCCTAGGTGTGGAGAATAATAATAACAAAAAAAGTGTACAGCAGGTGAAATGTAGTAATTAAGAATGATAGTGAAGGTACTATCAGCACAACTTACCATTAGGAGGTTCAGGGAGGTATATGTGTGAAAGCAGATGTTGGTTAGGGTATATATAGAGGGGATATGAAAGTGAACCATGTGGATAACGCTGGAGCTTGAGCTGTGAGTGTTTGTTTATATGAAAAGAGAGAGCGTCCTCATATGAGAGGAGTCCCGGCAAGTATTAAAAAAAAAATGGGTTTTTTTTTCCCTTCCTTACCTATTCCCCCTTTTTTCCCTTTATTTAAGTATTAGAAAGATAGAACCTGATTGAGGGCCAGAAATGGGAATAGAAGTTTGACTCAACTGTATTGTTAAGACCATGGAGAACTAGGGTGTGAAGTTTGTAGATCCAGTAGGATTCACGATGTCTGAGCTGCAGGTACCGATTGGGGGCTGTAATGGAAATTTGTTCGATTGGAGTAATAGAAATATGTTGAAAGTTCTGTTGGTGTTAATGGAGCAATGTAGGGAAAAGTTGTTTGGTAAAGCCTTTATTCACGTTGGAGCGATGGTTATTGACCCGTTTGTGCAGGGGTTGAATTGTGCGCCCACATGCTGTAATCTACATGGGCACTCCAATACATAGATAACGTAGTTGGAGTGGCCATTTAGAAAAGAGGTAATTGGAAATTGTTCATTAGTGCTTATAGATGTGATGAATGTTAATTTGTGTGTCATGTTTGCACAGCAGGCACATCTAGCGTGGCCACATTTAAAAGCTCCTTTTATTGCTGGTAAGGTATTGCTGGTTTTATTCTCTATGGTGCGGAGCCTACTAGTGGCCAGCAAATTCCTAAGGGTAGTAGCTCTATGGAAGGGTAGTGTTGGACGCTTGGGGAAGTATTGATGAAGGTAGCAGTCACTTGAAAGAACTTGCCAGTGTTGAGTAATAATTGATCGAATTTTTTTTATGACTATGTGGTTACAAAGTTGGATTTTTGTCTAATAACGTTGGTTGGGTGATCATGGTTGGCAGGTGATTTTGGTTTCTATGATAGACAGGATGCTTGTGATAATTTGGAAGTCCTTTCCAAAGCATTATGGATGATTGATTTTGGATAGTGCTTTTCAGTGAAGCGTTATTTCAATATTGTTGATTAAGTTTTTAATGTCAGGTCCTTATTACAATTCTTCCATATTCTCTTGAACTGGCTATACGGAATATTGTTTAGCCAGAGTGTATAGTGTGCACTGCGGTAATCCATATAGCTATTTACGTCTACAGGTTTGAAATATGTCTTTGTTGAAAATATGCCTTCGTTATTAATAGATACTAAGAGGTCGAGGAATTCTATTTTGGTTTTTGAGAAATGGTGAGTAAAAGATAAACCCAGGTTGTTATTGTTAAGGGAAGTAATGAATTCGGTGGCTGATTGTTCATCACCTTCCCATATGAAGAACAGATCATCTATGTACCTTTTATAAAAAAATATCTGTTTATTGGCTTTATCTGCAGGTTGGATGTATATGCTTTCAAAGAAACCCATATACAGATTTGTGTAAGATGGCACAAATTTGGTGCCCAAGGCACAACCTTTAATCTGACCATAAATGCGATTCTGAAATGAAAAGTCAATTAAGTAAGACAAATTGCTAGTTAGTGAGCCGATTCCCGAAATAATCGGTTGGCCAGGTGGATGAATAAGAGATTTATGTACCTTGGGAAGGTGGTAGAAGAATGGGAGGGGGGTTCAATAACATGTAAAAATCTTTGTTTGTGAACAGAAAAATAAGTTATGGTATGTGGAAGGCAAGAAGTAGAAATCAAAAAATGACTGCTGCGGGAAGGGGTTAAATTATATGACAAAATATATTATACATTTTTTAATATTTAATTAATTAGATGCATAGCTTGTTGCATATTTACTTTCATGGGATTTCAATCACTGCCTTTTTAATGAATTAGAGGATTTTTACTGCTTCTGACTGTCCATGGGTGTGAGCCATTTCTGAGTCCATGTTGGAGCAGGAGTCGGGCTGTGGAAAAATAGGGGAGTAGTAGTGAGTGGTTTGGCCTACCAACTCCACAGCCCTGATCTTTACATGTTGAAATATTTTTATTTACAGGTGGTGTGGTGCATTTAATTTTCTGCTTATGGCAAACTTTCAGCCACTACTATTTAATTTGCATCTTCATGAAAAATTATACCTTAATGCAAAATTGCATGAAGGTGCCTGTTTTATGTAAGTGCTGAGTGGCATTTTGACAATGTGCCAGGTGCCTACTTTCAAATACTATATCCATATGGGGGTAAGTATGATTTATTTTATCTTGTAAATTAAGTTTTATATGTACATCTCAAAATTGTAAACAGTATCCTTGCTACTGGAGGTGCAAAATGTCCAAAAACACTCTGGCAGCAAAATGTTAACCCTCCTTGGAAATTTTCTTAATATTCATTGGACAATAAACATTGCTTTTTCAATTTTCGTTCTTCTCTAGAATTTCTTTTCAAAGCTTTGTGAAGCGTTATGAGTTGATTATACCCTATAAGCATAGTATAGGAAAAGAAGAGACTCAAACAAGCAAAAAATCTAACTCAACAAACACAAGACAAGGTAATTTTCTAACTGGCATATCATTCAAATTGGCAGCTGAGCTTTTTTTTACAATTTCAAATACAGTATGCATGAAAACAATTACAGCATATACATCACAAACTTTATGGTATTTGCATAATCAGACTGTGTATACTATAAGTCTAATTTAGCAAGACCCAAGGAGGAACTACCAGTTTCAAGAAAAATTAAATAAAGCTACAGGGCAGTATTTGTGCATCAGTATTTACAAGCTAAAATCATGAGTGGATCTGAAAGATGGAAAAGGTGAAAATTTCCTTTTACTTTTTGTCTGTGCTGTCTCCACTCCTGGTTTTGGCTTACAAATTTAAATTCAAAATACTGACCATGTGAAACTGACCTAAGAAGTGGCGTAACTACCTCCGTAACACCTGCTACGGGGCTTGTGACCTTAGGGGGCCCGGTGGGTCCCTGCTGCTTTTTTTTATTTAGTTTTTTGAATAGGCCTTTATCCCAGCAGGCAACTGGACCTATTTACTTACCGATCTCCGTTCCTGCTCACAGCTGCCTCCGCTTCCCCTTCTGCCCTCCGGGGGTCCCCTACGTCCCATATAAAGTCGCTGATGCTGAACAGCGTCAGGACATCGCTGACAGCAATGTAATATGGGATGCACGGGGCCCCCTGGAGGGCAGAAGGGAAAGTGGAGGTGGCTGTGAGCAGGAGCTTGGGGATTGGTAAGTAATTAGTATTTGTTGGGTGGACCTTGCGAGATTTGCCTTGTGAGGTACACCTGGTGGTTCCGTTCAGACCGAACACGTCCCAACTGAAACTGCCATTATTATTATGATTATTGCTAGTGTAATAATCAGAGGCCCAGGGAAAATAAGCAAACATAAAAAAAAACAGTATTACTTATCTCTCCTGGGTTTCAACGCGACTCCCTGCTTTCTTCGGGCCTCTTTAGTGACAGACAACACATGGGTCAGGCCGGTGTCACGACACATAATGACGACGGCGTAACCCATGTCTGTGACGCCATTGAAGTGTGCCGAAGGCAGCAGGGAGTCGTGCCATTGCCCAGGAGAGGTGAATGACACTGGTTTTTATATTTGTTAACTCCCCTGGGCCTCCAATCATTATACTCTGAGGTCTGAAAAGACCCCAGAGTATAATAATAGTTCGTAGGTGGTGAACCCTAAAAATCTCAAGCTCAACTGAACCCGAAGTATTTGCAATGAACACCGTAGGGTCCATTATGGGACATTATACTGTGTGGAGGGGACGCTATGGGACATTATACTGTGTAAAGTTTCTCAATCCAGCTGTTTTACCTTTAAGGTTACCATGTCAACCTGGGACGCTTCTACAATTTCACCTCTCTCTCTCTCTCTGCAGACCCCTTTCTCCTGACACAGTTGCCAACTAATTGTTGTACTACTTCCTACTTTAGCTCTTAATCTTGTTTGTGTTCGTTTGCTTGCTTTTTGACATTCTATTGCCTGCTGATTCTGCCTGTGACGAGCCTGCTCGGATTTTGACCTTTGGCCTGATTTTCAATGTTGCTTATTCCTACTGATTTGGCTTCTGACGTCCTCTCCTGGTTCTGACCCCCTCTCCTGGTTCTGACCCGGGCCTGTACAACTGTTCACCAGGTCCCGGCCTGCTTTGTAAGTTTATAGTGGATTTTGTGTTGGTTTCAGCTTGCAGTGCGTTTATTATTGGTACATCCTTCTGTTGGTGACAATTCAGACTCTTAGATTCGGCTAAAGTCCATCCGGCCTCGTGGCGAGCTCCAGTGAAGGCTTCTGGGGGACTTTTTTGGCTCACAGTGCTGTGCTTTTCTTAAATAGCTGTCTCTGCTGCCCGCAGTTATCAACCAGCTCCTGGTATTTCTTTTGTTCAACCTTGCATTACTATCATAACAGAAGTGGCCACTATAAGACATTATACTGTGTGCAGGGGCTGCTATGGGACATTATAGTTTGTGCAGGGGCTGCTATGGGACATTATATTGTGTGCAGGGGCTGCTATGGGACATTATACCGTGTGGAAGGGCCGCTATGGGACATTATACTGTGTGCAGGGACCGTTATGGGACATTATAATGTGTCTGTGTCGCGGGGCCACTTTAGGACATTATATTGTGTGGCGGGGCTACTGTGAGATATTATGCTATGTGGAGGGGCCGCTATGGGACATTATACTGTGTGCAGGGGCCACTATGGGACATTATACTGTGTGGAGAGGCCACTATGGGATATTATAATAATAAACTTTATTTATATAGTGCCAACATATTCTGTAGCACAGTGCCTTGCGAAAGTCTAATTTGTTACAGTGCCTTGCGAAAGTATTCGGCCCCCTTGAACTTTTCCACCTTTTGCCACATTTCAGGCTTCAAACATAAAGATATAAAATTTTAAATTTTTTGGTGAAAAATCAACAATTGGTTATTTTAAACTTTTGTGAAAAACAAAAAACTGAAAAGTGGGGCGTGCAATATTGTTCGGCCCCTTTACTTTCAGTGCAGCAAACTCACTCCAGAAGTTCAGTGAGGATCCCTGAATGATCCAATGTTGTCCTAAATGAATGATGATGATAAATATAATCCACCTGTGTGTGTAATCAAGTCTCCGTATAAACCGTATAAATGCACCTGCTCTGTGATAGTCTCAGGGTTCTGTTTAAAGTGCAGAGAGCATCATGAAGACCAAGGAACACACCAGGCAGGTCCGTGATACTGTTGTGGAGAAGTTTAAAGCCGGATTTGGATACAAAAAGATTTCCCAAACTTTAAACACCTCAAGGAGCACTGTGCAAGTGATCATATTGAAATGGAAGGAGTATCAGACCACTGCAAATCTACCAAGACCCGGCCGTCCCTCTAATCTTTCATCTCAAACAAGGAGAAGACTGATCAGAGATGCAGCCAAGAGGCCCATGATCACTCTGGATGAACTGCAGAGGTCTACAGCTGAGGTGGGAGAGTCTGTCCATAGGACAACAATCGGTCGTACACTGCACAAATCTGGCCTTTATGGAAGAGTGGCAAGAAGAAAGCCATTTCTCAAAGATATCCATAAAAAGTCTCGTTTAAAGTTTGCCACAAGCCACCTGGGAGACACACCAAACATGTGGAAGAAGGTGCTCTGGTCAGATGAAACCAAAATCGAACTTTTTGGCCACAATGCAAAACGATATGTTTGGCATAAAAGCAACACAGCTCATCACCCTGAACACGCCATCCCCACTGTCAAACATGGTGGTGGCAGCATCATGGTTTGGGCTTGCTTTTCTTCAGCAGGGACAGGGAAGATGGTTAAAATTGATGGGAAGATGGATGGAGCCAAATACAGGACCATTCTGGAAGAAAACCTGTTGGAGTCTGCAAAAGACCTGAGACTGGGACGGAGATTTATCTTCCAACAAGACAATGATCCCAAACATAAAGCAAAATCTACAATGGAATGGATCACAAATAAACATATCCAGGTGTTAGAATGGCCAAGTCAAAGTCCAGACCTGAATCCAATTGAGAATCTGTGGAAAGAGCTGAAAACTGCTGTTCACAAATGCTCTCCATCCAACCTCACTGAGCTTGAGCTGTTTTCCAAGGAAGAATGGGCAAGAATTTCAGTCTCTCGATGTGCAAAACTGATAGAGACATACCCCAAGCGACTTGTAGCTGTAATTGCAGCAAGATGTGGCACTACAAAGTACTAACTTAAGGGGGCCGAATAATATTGCACGTCCCACTTTTCAGTTTTTTATTTTTTACAAAAGTTTAAAATAACCAATAAATTGTGTCCCACTTGTTGATTCTTCACCAAAAAATTTAAATTTTATATCTTTTTGTTTGAAGCCTGAAATGTGGCAATAGGTTTAAAAGTTCAAGGGGGCCAAATACTTTCGCAAGGCACTGTAACAAATTAGAGGACACATGAACAGACAATATGAGACATTACAATGAGACAAAGAAATAAACATATCACACAATAGGAGTGAGAGCCCTGCTCGCAAGAGCTTACATTCTATGAGGAGATAGGGGGACACAAGAGGTCAGAGGGCTTGTTTGCTACAATGGTCCAGCCATCTTTTAATAGAAAAGGTTGTGTAACTGAAGCTGTATGAACCCGTCACCAGCCGGAATCTGTGAATAAACATATACTAAGTGCAAGGAGTGCAGTGTAACTTCTAGATGGAGAGGACAGAATCTGACGAACAGAGGAGGTGTTATTGTGCTACACCTCCGCACACTACACTGTAATCAGGTCATGTGATACGCCTGACCAAACAGATGTAATGTTAGGGCAGTTTAGGAGCTGCTGTAGTTGGGGATTAATCGGATTGTCTCGGGTAATGCGTTCCAGACCACCGGTGCAGCTCAAAAGTCTTGGAGACGGGAGTGGGATGTTCGGATAACAGAGGATACAAGTCTTAGGTCATTGGCAGAATTAAGAGGACGATTAGGGCGGTAGACAGTGATGGGAGAGGAGAGTTAGGGGGGGTGCAGCGCTATGGATGGCTTTGTGGGTGAGTGTGATAATTTTATATTGTATTCTGTGACGGATGGGCAACCAATACGTCAACTGACACAAGGTAGATGCGTCTGTGTACTGGTTTGACAGAAAGATGAGTCTGGTGGCTGCATTCAGGACAGATTGTAGAGGGGAGAGTTTAATAAGAGTGTGAAAGATCCTCAGTGCGCCAACACCGCTTTGGCCCACACCTGAGACTTCTTTCATAAAAAACCATACTCACCACCAGTGAGTGCTGGGTTCACAAGATAAATACAAGACAAGCTTTCTAAATTTTATATATTTATCAACCCCTAAATGGGTCTGTATTAACATCTAACACATGCAGTTCAGAACAGATATGTAGATATATACAAGCATTAACAGTTACTAGTTACAAGATACAGTACAATAAAATAAAAGGGAATAAAAGTGAAATAATTACTTTACCACACATATCTTGGATGTGGCTCTATATTCCAACCCTCACACATGGCATGTGGGGCTAACCAGTGGAGGCAGCAACATCAACACATTCCAGCCTGCATGCTCATCACAATATGTCCCAATAGTCTCTCAGTCTCTTGTAGTCTCATCATAGTATTCTCTCAGTGATAGTCTCAGCCCAATCTCCTCCCACTGACCTCTTACCTCATCTTTTATACCCTTGATTACACCACCCAGAATGAGGTCACCGGCGACGGCAAGTCTGATTGATTAATGCACTCAAGTCAAGATTCTTTGTAAGGAGATGGGACCAAGTGAAATGATACAATGTTATCAACCATGTCTGATCTAACAGCCCAGGCCGAACAATGCATGTTTATTTGATCACCCAGGGCTATGTAGGAATTCAATGGAGCCATTCTGGGATGGATACAAAGCCCTATTGTTACAAGGTTGCCCTACTGACAACATACATATAGGATTATAGCTGCGCACATTATGAGTAAATAGAATTAAGAAGGAGATACGATATCCAGAGATCAAAATACATCTTTGAGTTATAGCCATATTTAAGTGGAATCATCACAAAGAAGAAGCCCAATTAGAAGAGAATTGCAATAGTGAAGATGAGAGAGAATCAGAGTGACAATGAGGGTTTTTGATGTTTTCACGGTGAGAAAAGGGCGAATTCTAGAGATGTTTTTAAGGTGCAGATGGCAAGAGCGTCCAAGTGTCTGAATAAGTGGGGTAAAGGTGAGATCTGAGTCAAATACAACCCCCAGACAGCGGGCATGCCACCTTGGTGTAATAGTAAGGCTGCAGACAGTAATGGAGATATCAGGGTTAGGTCGGTTAGTGGATGGAGGGAACACAAGAAGTTCAGTTTTTGAAAGATTCAATTTCAGATAAAGAGAAGATGATGATAGAGACAGCAGAGAGACAGTCACTGGTGTTCTGTATCAGTGCAGGGGTGATGTCACGGGATGGTGTATATAGTTGGGTATCATCAGCATAAAGATGGTATTGAAAGCCAAATCTGCGAATGGTTTGTCCAACTGGGGCTGTGTACAGAGAGAAGAGGAGTGGACCTAGGACCGAGCCTTGAGGAACCCCAACCGCAAGGGGCAGAGAAGAAATAGCACCAGCGAATGAAACACTAAATGAGCGGTCAGAGAGATAGGAAGAGAACCAAGAGAGAGCGGTATCCCTGAGGCCAATAGAGTGGAGCATAGTGAGGAGGAGTTGGTGGTCTACAGTGCTAAATGCTGATGAGAGATCCAGAAGAATAAGTAGTGACTAGTTCCCTTTAGATTAGATTAGCCATCAAGAGATCGTTGGAGACCTTTGTGAGGGCCGTTTCTATAGAGTGTAGTGCATGAAAACCTTATTTAAGGGGTCCAGAAGAGAGCAGAGAGATAGCGGATTAGGCGGGGTAGACCAAGCGTTCCAGGAGTTTAGCAATGAAGGGGAGGTTAGAGACAGGTCGGTAGTTAGCAGCACAGGATGGGTCAAGGGAGGGTTTTTTCAGTAGTGGGGTTATGACAGCATGTTTGAAGGAGGAGGGAAAGATTCCAGAAGAACGAGAAAGGTTAAAAATTTTAGTAAGGTGAGTTGTAACAGCAAGGGACAGAGACTGGAGGAGGTGTGACGGGATAGGATCACTTGTGCAAGTAGTGGGGCGAGAAGAAAGCAGCTGGGGGATTTCTTCTTCTGTTACTGGGTAAAATAATGAGAATTCACAATGAGGAGCAAGGAGGGAAGGGGCCGATGCTGCTTGGAGATTGGGTTATCTCCTGACAGATGTTGTCGATTATACTCTCTGGAGGCCACTTTGGTACATTATAATATGTGTAAATGGGACATTATACCATGTAGGGGGCCAGGAAAGAAGATGCTATGCTGTGTGGGAATTGGGGCGGCCTAAGTCTAAATTTTGCTATGGGGTCCAGTCTTTGCTAGTTTTGCCCTTGGGCCTAAGGATGTATTTACATAATGTGTTGACCATCTGTTTAGCAGATCTGTTAACAGATCCTTAAGGCTAGGGCTTCACGTTGTAGAAAAGCTGCTTTTTTATTGTAGATTTTGCTACATATTTTTGAGCAAAAACCAAGAGTGGCTTCAGCAGGAGTGGTAAATATACAGGAAGCACTTATTCTTCACAGCCGTGAGGGAATTCATTTAAGCCAAAATGGTTTGTTCCACAATGGATTCAGCAAAGTGTCAGAACCTAAAATAACAATGTTTAACATGAAATAAGACTGACTCTTACTCTGTAAACATGCTGCAGAAAATCAGCCCCCCTCAAAGGTGGATCTCCCATCTTCAAAGCCATAGGTCTCCCAAACTGCACATTTCTTGCCATTAAAAATATACTGTAATGCTGGATTGGACCCCTTAAATGTTAAGTCTTATTGGGGTATTTTTTTTTTTCTTGGCAGCATACACCCCATGAAGAACCTGCTGTAGGCTATAAACAATGTCAACTTTTGAAGCAACAGCTACACATTTTGAAAACTTTGGACCCTATGTCTTATTTATCAAAGCTGCCTAATAGTAATACTGTTTTTGTTGCCTATAGCAAGCAACTTGACATAATTTTTTTAAAACTGCTCTGGTAAAATTAAAACTGCAGTCTGATTGGTTGCTATGGTATCGACAACAAAAAAATTTTTTAGAAGTCTGCCCAATATTTGTGTTTACACCAAGAAAAACTGATAAGACTGCCCATTTGTGTATAAAAATTTCCTGATAATCAGGATTCAGTAGAAAGTGAATTTTAAGCAGGTGTTATGCAGCTATTATCTCATTAGCTGTTTTTCTATTAATTCTTTTCTCTCATATTTCTCTTTTTTTTCTCTCCTTGTCTCCTTATTTGGATATCACTTTACTGTTTGCAACTCTGGATCAAAATTTCTAAAAGTATATTAAAATGAGGTAAATATATCAACTGTAATGAAAAGTTGTAATTGGTATTGTTGTTGGTTTGGTTGCTACTTAGTTATTGGAAGCATTACCATGTCACATTTAGGCCGGGGCCCCACGTAGCGTAAACGCAGCGATTTGGGCAGTGTTTTACAGTACCTGCAAAATGGATGCGATTCTGGTTAATCCCATCCACACATTGCAGAAAAATATCCACAGGGGAAATGCTGTGATTTCAAAAACCGTCACATTTTTAGAATTCACAGCATGTCAATTAAACCTACAGAAACACTGGCGTTTTTTGTAAAGGTATAATAGGGACAGAAAGTCCCTCTGTGTGCTATTTAATGAGGGATTTTCCTTTTGACAGACTACCTTTAAGGCTATAAGGTCCCACTTTGCGAGTCACAACCAAAAACCGCTGCAGAAAAAAACGTGGCAGACGGAGTACGCAGAGGAAAATACACATGGTCATGTAGGGGCTGTCAAAACTGTCCCTTTTTTAATGTCAAACTACTGGAGTCTCATTGAGAAATTTAATCTTTTAATGCATATGCTTATGAACCTGCAAATCCTAGGCATTCCTGTGGCTGCATTACTTTAGGTTTTTTAAGCAGATTTTGGAAGCATGTTTTTTTCACACTCTTTTTCAAGCTGTTTTTGTAATAGTTTTCTTAAGTGATTTTTTTTGAAGATTTTTTTTTTTTTTTTGCCTAGCACACAAAACCTCAAAAATCATGTCCAAAACCACTTTTGAATTTGTGTTTTTGCCACCTATTAATTTCAATTTGAGTTTCAAGTAGAATAAGCCTAGAGATGGGGCAGAATAATGCTTTTTTTTTCTGACAGCTGGAAAAATTTGCTAGCAGTATAAATCTCCTAATGGCTCTGAAATAAATAGAAGGCAGATTTCAGTTGTTTTTTTAGGCAGAAGGGGCACAGATTGCCATCCATGTAGTTAGATGCATCTTTGCTCAGCTCCCAGGTCTTTGTCTGCCCTCACCGTTGCCTCCTGACATGTCTACGGACCAGAACATTCTGCTGCTTTCAGGGTTGAGTGCCATACCAATGCTGGTGCCATTAGAGCAGTGACCCTTCACACACACTAAACAGATGGGTGACCATTCAGCTTCTACCTACCATATTTCTGATTCCCAGGCATCTTCTGATATCCCTCCAATTCCGTCAGAGTTTTATGTCACTC
The DNA here is from genome assembly GCA_947044405.1 of Leptodactylus fallax. Classification (NCBI taxonomy): domain Eukaryota; kingdom Metazoa; phylum Chordata; class Amphibia; order Anura; family Leptodactylidae; genus Leptodactylus; species Leptodactylus fallax. The sequence goes on along the minus strand of CAMRHE010000007.1, from coordinate 12,242,192 downwards.
AAAGGCCCTGGTCCTGAGTGATCTGGAACCTCCTGACCTCCTGGGTGCATTATATAAAGTCTTTTCGCACCAAACAGGACTTTCAAAATCTTGGAGACAAAGTGCAAATCACTTGCTGCACAGAAATTGCAGTAGTCAGGGAGAATGTAAAAGGGCATGGCTTAGTGGAGGACGACCATGAACAAACCTGCTTCTTGCTACCCAGATAAGAAATGCTTTAGAGGCCCAAACCCAGGCCCTCCATTGGATGCACAGATACCTAGGGGCCCTGGAGAACCAAGGCCAGCTCCATAATATTAGAGTTCAGGGCATCCCAGAACCATCTGGGGATTTTGGAGACCCTTCAACACCTTTTTAACCAAATATTGGAGCAACTACAAGACAAAACTAAACCAGGTTAAACGGGCCCTGCAGTTCAGAGGTGAAGGTCCTCAACCATGTCACATCATATGCTGCGTCTGATTTCTTCTTTAAAGAGGACATTATACGTAAAGCACACATTGTTGATTTCCAGGGCACCAAAATCCAAATCCAAACACTCCAGCAACATTGCTGTGGCCTCTGCTGCAAGTCCTTTGTGCTAATAGCATTATCTGTTGGTGGGGTTTTCTATTTAGCCTAAATCTGAAAAAGGATGGACAATCTACCAAAGATTTGTGACATCTTTGAGACTACTGCACCATTGCTACCTGACTGGGATCAACTTGCTGTCCCTGAAAAGAGTGTCAAGTCTAATATGCCCCCCTGAACCAGACTGGACTCTCTCACTCCAATGGGGGCTCCATACAGTCTATTGATATTGTTTAAAATGTTGACCTTATAACATACTTTAGAACAGAGCCTTTACTGTACTCCCACTTCTGCTATAAAATGTACACGCGCTACCTCCTCATCCTTCCTAATGGGTCTAAAACTTTTTGCACTTTCACTGCTATTCTTTATGGCTCGTGGCATGGATGTTACCTACTATGGTGCATAATCGGGCATGTTTGCTTCCCTTTCTAGAGGTGTTTTCTGGTTTAAAGAAAACCTTTCACCACCTTGAACAAGTCCAGCTCTTTACATCAATTAATAGGCATTGCTCCACTTACAGTGGGGAAAAAAAAGTATTTAGTCAGCCACCAATTGTGCAAGTTCTCCCACTTAAAAAGATGAGGCTGGCCTGTAATTGACATCATAGGTAGACCTCAACTATGAGAAACAAAATGAGAAAACAAATCCAGAAAATCACATTGTCTGATTGTTAAAGAATTTATTTACAAATTATGGTGGAAAATAAGTATTTGGTCAATAACAAAAGTTCATCTCAATACTTTGTTATACAGTCATATGAAAAAGTTTGGGCACCCCTATTAATCTTAATCATTTTTAGTTCTAAATATTTGGGTGTTTGCAACAGCCATTTCAATTTGATATATCTAATAACTGATGGACACAGTAATATTTCAGGATTGAAATGAGGTTTATTGTACTAACAGAAAATGTGCAATATGCATTAAACCAAAATTTGACCGGTGCAAAAGTATGGGCACCTCAACAGAAAAGTAACATTAATATTTAGTAGATCCTCCTTTTCCAAAAATAACAGCCTCTAGTCGCTTCCTGTAGCTTTTAATCAGTTCCTGGATCCTGGATGAAGGTATTTTTGACCATTCCTCTTTACAAAACAATTCCAGTTCAGTTAAGTTTGATGGTCGCCGAGCATGGACAGCCCAGCCCGCTTCAAATTATCCCACAGATGTTCAATGATATTCAGGTCTGGGGACTGGGATGGCCATTCCAGAACATTGTAATTGTTCCTCTGCATGAATGCCTGAGTAGATTTGGAGCTGTGTTTTGGATCATTGTCTTGCTGAAATATCCATCCCCGGCGTAACTTCAAATTCGTCACTGATTCTTGTACATTATTCTCAAGAATCTGCTGATACTGAGTTGAATCCATGCGACCCTCAACTTTAACAAGATTCCCGGTGCTGGCATTGGCCACACAGCCCCAAAGCATGATGGAACCTCCACCAAATTTTACAGTGGGTAGCAAGTGTTTTTCTTGGAATGCTGTGTTTTTTTGACGCCATGCATAACGCCTTTTTGTATGACCAAACAACTCAATCTTTGTTTCATCAGTCCACAGGACCTTCTTCCAAAATGAAGCTGGCTTGTCCAAATGTGCTTTTGCATACCTCAGGCGACTCTGTTTGTGGCGTGCTTTCAGAAACGGCTTCTTACGCATCACTCTCCCATACAGCTTCTCCTTGTGCAAAGTGTGCTGTATTGTTGACCGATGCACAGTGACACCATCTGCAGCAAGATGATGCTGCAGCTCTTTGGAGGTGGTCTGTGGATTGTCCTTGACTGTTCTCACCATTCTTCTTCTCTGCCTTTCTGATATTTTTCTTGGCCTGCCACTTCTGGGCTTAACAAGAACTGTCCCTGTGGTCTTCCATTTCCTTACTATGTTCCTCACAGTGGAAACTGACAGGTTAAATCTCTGAGACAACTTTTTGTATCCTTCCCCTGAACAACTATGTTGAACAATCTTTGTTTTCAGATCATTTGAGAGTTGTTTTGAGGAGCCCATGATGCCACTCTTCAGAGGAGATTCAAATAGGAGAACAACTTGCAATTGGCCACCTTAAATACCTTTTCTCATGATTGGATACACCTGGCTATGAAGTTCAAAGCTCAGTGAGTTTACAAAACCAATTTTGTGCTTCAGTAAGTCAGTAAAAAGTAGTTAGGAGTATTCAAATCAATAAAATGATAAGGGTACCCAAATTTTTGCACCGGTCAAATTTTGGTTTAATGCATATTGCACATTTTCTGTTAGTACAATAAACCTCATTTCAATCCTGAAATATTACTGTGTCCATCAGTTATTAGATATATCAAATTGAAATGGCTGTTGCAAACACCCAAATATTTAGAACTAAAAATGATTAAGATTAATAGGGGTGCCCAAACTTTTTCATATGACTGTATATCTTTTGTTGGCAATGACAGAGGTCAAACGTTTTCTGTAAGTCTTGTTTGGCACACACTGTTGCTGGTATGTTGGCCCATTCTTCCATGCAGATCTACTCTAGAGCAGTGATGTTTTGGGGCTGTCGCTGGGCAACACGGACTTTCAACTCCTTCCAAAGGTTTTCTATGGGGTTGAGATCTGGAGACTGGCTAGGCCACTCCAGGACCTTGAAGTGCTTCATACGAAGCCACTCCTTCGTTGCCCTGGCGGTGTGCTTGGGATCATTGTCATACTGAAAGACCCAGCCACATTTCATTTTCAATGCCCTTGCTGATGGAAGGAGGTTTGCAATCAAAATCTCACGATACATGGCCCCATTCATTCTTTCATGTACACGGATCAGTCGTCTTGGTCCCTTTGCAGAGAAACAACCCCAAAGCATGATGTTGCCACCCCCATGCTTCACAGTAGGTATGGTGTTCTTTGGATGCAACTCAGCATTCACTCTCCTCCAAACACGACGAGTTGTGTTTCTACCAAACAGTTCTACTTTGTTTTCATCTGACCATATGGCATTCTCCCAATACTCTTCTGGAACATCCAAATGCTCTCTAGCAAACTTCAGATGGGCCCGGATATGTACTGGCTTAAGCAGGGGGACACATCTGGCACTGCAGGATCTGAGTCCCTGGCGGTGTAGTGTGTTACTGATGGTAGCCTTTTTTAGGTTAGTCCCAGCTTTCTGCAGGTCATTCACTAGGTCCCCCCGTGTGGTTCTGGGATTTTTGCTCACCATTCTTGTGATCATTTTGACCCCACGGGGTGATATCTTGTGTGGAGCCCCTGAGTGAGGGAGATTATCAGTGGTCTTGTATGTCTTCCATTTTCTAATTATTGCTCCCACAGTTGATTTCTTCACACCAAGCTGATTGCCTATTGCAGATTCAGTCTACCCAGCCTGATGCAGGTCTACAATTTTGTGTTTGGTGTCCTTCCACAGCTCTTTGGTCTTCACCATAGTGGTGTTTGGAGTGTGACTGTTTGAGGTTGTGGACAGGTGTCTTTTATACTGATAACAATGTCAAACAGGTGCCATTACTACAGGTAATGAGTGGAGAACAGAGGAGCCTCTTAAAGAAGAAGTTACAGGTCTGTGAGAGCCAGAAATCTTGTTTTGTTTTGTTTTTGTTTTGTTTTGTTTGTTTGAGTTGGAAGGGACCTCAAGGGCCATCAAGTCCAACCCCCTGCAAAAGCAGGATTTCCTAAATCATCCCAGCTATATATCTATCCAGTTTCCGCTTGAAGATTTCAATTGATGAAGAACTCACCACCTCCCGTGGCAGCCTATTCCACTCCCTCACTACCCTTACTGTTAGAAAGTTTTTCCTAATGTGTAATCTGAATCCTTCCCCTTAGTTTCATCCCATTACTTCTCGTGCTTCCTTCTGCTAATGAGAATAGGGTAGATCCCTCTGCACTGTGACAACCTTTCAGATATTTAAATACCTCTATTAAGTCTCCCCTTAGCCTTCTCTTCTGCAAACTAAGCAATCCCAATTCTTTTAGCCTTTCCTCGTAGGACATGGTTTGTAGACCTTCCACCATTTTGGTTGCTCTTCTCTGGACCTGCTCCAATAAATCGATGTCTTTCTTAAACTGGGGCGCCCAGAACTATACACAGTATTCCAGGTGGGGTCTGACCAGGGCAGAGTACAGTGGAATAATTACCTCTCTTGATCTAGCTACAATGCTCGTCTTGATACAACCTAGAATTTTATTAGCCTTTTTAGCCACCGCACCGCACTGTTGACTCATGTTGAATTTGTGATCTATTATTATGCCCAGATCCTTTTCCCCTGTACTCTCACTTAGTTCTATTCCTCCCATACTGTATATGCTTCTTGCATTTCTGTTACCCAGATGTAGAACTTTGCATTTGTCCCTGTTGAATACCATTTTGTTCACCTCAGCCCATTGTTCCAGTGTGTCTAAGTCCTTTTGGATGCACTCTCTCTCCTCTCTAGTGTTGGCTATTCCTCCTATCTTTGTATCATCTGCAAATTTTATTAGTTCCCCACTAATCCCATCATTCAGATCATTTATAAAAATATTAAAAAGTACTAGGCCCGTTACAGAGCCCTGCGGCACCCCGCTTTTTACTTTCTTCCAGTTTGCTGTATAGCCATTTAGAATTACTCGTTGTGCCCGATCATTAAGCCAATTGTGAACCCACCTCACTGATATTTTATCAAAGCCATAGTTGATCATTTTTTCAATAAGAATGTTATGTGATACTTTATCAAAGGCCTTACTAAAGTCAAGATATACTATGTCCACTGCATTCCCCTGGTCCAACCATTCAGTGACTTTATTGTAGAAGGAAATAAGGTTAGTCTGACAAGATTTATTAGGCATAAAGCCGTGCTGGCTCTGATTAATTAAAGCCTTCCCATCCAGGTACTTAATTAAATAATGTTTAACGATTTGTTCAAAGATTTTTCCTACTATCGAGGTCAGACTTACCGGCCTATAATTTCCTGGGTCGTCCCTATTCCCCTTTTTGTAGATGGGGACCACATTTGCCCTTTTCCAATCTAGAGGGACCACTCCTGTTTCCCATGACTTATTAAAGATTATTGCAAGGGGTTCTGTTATTTCCTCTGCTAATTCTTTTAAAACTCTAGGGTGTAAATCATCCGGTCCTGGGGACTTGGTTTCCTTAATCTTAGCTAAATGTTCTCTTACCAAACCTTCACTTATCAGCTTGGAGTCCTCTTTCCCCTCATCACTATCACCATTAATGTTGATATTTCCATCCATTTCTTGGGAGAAGACGGATACAAAATATGAATTTAGTAACTCCACCTGCTGATCCACCATGTTAACTTTTTCACCCTTATCGTTCTTCAGGACTCCAATGGTTTCCTTCACTTTTCTTTTGCTCTTAACATATCCCCAAAAACCTTTTACCTTACTCTTAACTTCTTTTGCAAGCTTCAATTCGTATTCAGCCTTAGCTTTTTTAATGCTTATCTTGCAGAGTGACCAAATACTTATTTTCCACCATAATTTGCAAATAAATTTTTTTTTTTAAATCAGACAATGTGATTTTCTAGATATGTTTTCTCATTTTGTCTCTTAGTTGAGGTCTACCTATGATGTCAATTACAGGCCTCTCTCATCTTTTAAGTGGGAGAACTTGCACAATTGGTGGCTGACTAAATACTTTTTTTCCCCACTGTATACTACTATGTACACTACCGTTCAAAAGTTTGGGGTCACCCAGACAATTTTGTTTATTCCATGAAAACTCACACTTTTATTTATCAAATGAGTTGCAAAATGAATAGAAAATATAGTCAAGACATTGACAAGGTTAGAAATAATGATTTTTATTTGAAATAATAATTTTCTCCTTCAAACTTTGCTTTCGTCAAAGAATGCTCCATTTGCTGCAATTACAGCATTGCAGACCTTTGGCATTCTAGCTGTTAATTTGATGTAATCTGGAGACATTTCACCCCATGCTTCCAGAAGCCCTTCCCACAAGTTGGATTGGCTTGATGGGCACTTTTTGCGTAACATACGGTCAAGCTGCTCCCACAACAGCTCAATGGATTTGAGATCTGGTGACTGCACTGGCCACTCCATTACAGATATAATACAAGCTGCCTGCTTCTTTCCTAAATAGTTCTTGCATAATTTGGAGGAGTGCTTTGGGTCATTATCCTGTTGTAGGATAAAATTGGCTCCAATCAAGCGCTGTCCACAGGGTATGGCATGGCATTGCAAAATGGAGTGATAGCCTTCCTTATTCAAAATCCCTTTCACCTTGTACAAATCTCCCACTTGACCAGCACCAAAGCAACCCAAGACAATCACATTACCTCCACCATGCTTGACAGATGGCGTCAGGCACTCTTCCAGCATCTTTTCAGTTGTTCTGCTTCTCACAAATTTTCTTCTGTGTGATCCAAACACCTCAAACTTCGATTCGTCTGTCCGTAGCACTTTTTTCCACTCTTCCTCTGTCCAGTGTCTGTGTTTTTTTGCCCATATTAATCTTTTCCTTTTATTAGCCAGTCTCAGATATGGCTTTTTCTTGGCCATTCTGCCCTGAAGGCCAGCATCCCTGAGTCTCCTCTTCATTGTAGATGTTGACACTGGCGTTTTGAGGGTACTATTTAATGAAGCTGCCAGTTGAGGACCTGTGAGGTGTCGATTTCTCAAACTAGAGACTCTAATGTACTTGTCTTGTTGCTCAGTTGTGCAGCGGGGCCTCCCACTTCTCTTTCTACTCTGGTTAGAGCCTGTTTGTGCTGTCCTCTGAAGGGAGTAGTACACACCATTGTAGGAAATCTTCAGTTTCTTGGCAATTTCTCGCATGGAATAGCCTTCATTTCTAAGAACAAGAATAGATTGTCGAGTTTCACATGAAAGTTCTCTTTTTCTGGCCATTTTGAGAGTTCGAATCGAACAAATGTAATGCTCCAGATTCTCAACTAGCTCAAAGGAAGGTCAGTTTTAAAGCTTCTCTAACCAGCAAAACTGTTTTCAGCTGTGCTAACATACTTACACAAGGGTTTTCTAAACATCCATTAGCCTTCTTACACAGTTGGCAAACACAATGTACCATTAGAACACTGGAGTGATGGTTGCTGGAAATGGGCCTCTATACACCTATGTAGATATTGCATTAAGAAACAGATGTAGAATAGTCATTTACCACATTAACAATCTATAGAGTGTATTTCTGATTCATTTAATGTTATCTTCATTGAAAAAAAACTGCTTTTCTTTAAAAAATAAGGACATTTCTAAGTGACCCTAAACTTTTGAACGGCAGTGTATATAATACTACTATACTCCCAATCTTAGACAGCTGCCGTAATGGTCCACCCTTTGTGTGTACAATAAATGGGCTGAAATAGAAAATCTGAGGATGATATCCTACCTCCCCAATTCCCTTTTGTAGGATAATCACCCTGCTAATTTAAAGCACTCCCTCCTCGCCTCTGTGAAACAGACAATGTCCATTTGGTCAAATTGCAGGTCCCATTTTGGACTCTCAGGCAAGGAAAGCCCAAAGTTTCTGGACAGCTCCACTTTATTGTCTTGCCGATATAGAGCTGGAGTCTTCAGCTATGTTGATATTAAAGACTCTTTTGTCTTGATAAAAATTATACTTCCATCAGTTGTGTGAAAAATGTCCTATTTATAGACAGGCACTCTTCTCATGCCTGCAGATTGGAGACATAGCTGGTACACTCATTGGCTATTTTACATTGTCCCACAACCTATACATTTTGAATACTTTTGTTTTTAAGGCCCATCCTCCAAGGGCCTGATTTTCAAATATAATTAGGGTCATATATTCGGACAGTGACACAATTTTCATGATTTGGGCTCTGCATGCACCACATTGGATTTGAAATTAAACAACTGAGATGCAATTGAAGTGTATTCTTTTCAGGTTTAATGCAAGGGGTTTAACAAAAATATCCTGTGAAACATTTAGGAATTGTAGTCATTTTTCTACAGCCCACCTCATTTCAGGGGCTCAAAAGTAATTTGACAAATTAACATTACAATAAATAAAATGTTCATTTTTAATACTCTGTAGAGAATCCTTTACAGGCAATAATTGCTTGAAGTCTGGAACACATGGACATCGTGCAGCTGCTGAAATGGGGAACCGGCTTTACCTTCAGCCGGAGCTCCCAGAGAGAAGGCAGGGAAGGTTTATTACCTTCCCGATCGCTGTGTATACTGCACTCAATGAGCGTTGTATACACCGCTATGGGAGCCGCCATGTTGCAGCTCCCATCTGACTCTGTGGTCACGTGATCCGCCAGGATCAGCGTGTGTTAGAGCTGCTGGGTACTATAGGACCCAGATCTGCTCTATAAGCTCAATAGTAACGTGCAGGGGGCTGTATTCCTCCTGCAACTGGGGCTAAATTTATCAGCCCCAGTTACAGGGGAAATCAGCCTCCCCACAAAAAAAAGTGATCAGATGTTCCCAAAAGTCTATTATGACCTTATGGGGACACAATGTAAAAAATAAATAAATAAAAAATGAATAGAAAAGTAAAAAAAATGTAAATAAAATCATTTAAAAAATAAATATGCCAATAAGGTTATAGCCCCCACCCCCAATGACACCAAAATAAAAATTACCGTAACAAAGAGTAAAAACTATTTTAAAAAGTTTTTTAGTAGTACTTTGTATTAAGTAAAGAAAAAATGAAAAGCGAAAAACACACGTTTTCCCTCCTCTTTTGTTTATATTTTCCCAGATATAATAAAAAAACACATGTAAAAATAAAAACCACATAAAAATAAAGCCCTATGTGTCACTGAAAAAAGAAACAGGAATTAGTTGAATAACGCATATGATAAAAATGTTACAGCCCTCAAAACCGCACATCCAAAAAAAACCGAAAATGTGTCTGGTACTGGACCAGAAATTGGCAGCTACATACTACAGAGCTGTAATTAACAACCCTTCTTCCAATTAGGATGTAAATACTCTCACTGTAAGCCCATATACTCGGTAGTGGCATCAGCCATCTTCTTTGGAGTGGCCTGCTGGGGGAGCAGTATATCAACCAGGGACAGAAATAAACTTGACAAGCTGATTAGAAGGGCCAGCTCTGTCCTGGGGAGCCCACTGGACCCAGTGCAGGTGGTGGGTGACAAAAGGATATTGTCCGTGGTGAGCTCCATGCAGAAGAAGAAGTCCCATCCCATGCATGAGACTGTGATCGCGCTGAGCAGTACTGTCAGTGACCGACTGCTCCACCCTAGGTGTGAGAAGGAGCGCTATCGGAAGTCTTTCCTCCCCACCACGGTTAGGCTGTACAACCAACACCGACCTAAGCGGAGATCATTACATACAGAGAACTGAAATATCTCTCTGCCTGTTAAATTCCCCCCTCCCCCCCTCTGCTACGTCCTATCTGTCTGTCTGCTATTAATGTAATGCCTCTCACCTTGGAACATTCCTGTACATGTTGTATTTGTATTTGTATCTGCTTATCTTATCTTTGCTGCTGTAACACACTGAATTTCCCCATTGTGGGACTATTAAAGGACTATTATTATTATTATTATTATTATTATTATTATATAGGTGATATAACTGTATCTTGAATATGTTTACGAACAGCAATTTGGTCATGTGCTTTACAGCAGTCTCATGACCATAGTCAGTAATAGATTGGAGCCAGCTCAATGAGGTTGATTGAAAAGATTTCTAGACATGCTCTGTATCTTTGATTTGCAATCCTGTCTTTGATTTGTAATCTTAATGGTTGCTGTATATGAGAGTTTTCCACTCTTTTCTGATAGCGTTGTCATGTGACCAACAATCATACTCTCCAATTGACACAGCTTGTCATGTGTGAACAGGAATTCTGTTCCTCCATTTATTCATATGAAACGCACATTAAGGCTTTTATAAGAATGAATGGAGAATCAAACTTCCTGTCCACATATGAGAAACTGTCTGTTGGAGAGTCTGATTGTTAGTCACATTACCCCAGTATCAACCAGTAAAGAGTGGATAACTCTCATATACAGCCACCATTAAGATTACTACCTTCACTACAATTTACATCATGTGCCTTTCTAATGGGCCAGAGAATAAAAGTTTTTGTAGGAGTTCCACTTTAAGGTGAGGAATATTAAAGAGTCTTTAGGGCTCTAGACTTTTCCTGGTAAACTTCTTTCATCTGTTACCACAACATACATATGTATTAAATATTTATTGATTACTATTAAATGTAGACTTTTTCATTTAACATTATTTAAAAATCATTTTTATACTGCCTTTTTATAGTGTCTGCATGCTTTTATTTCATTGACACATCCAGTTTTTGTGTCTGCACATGTCCAGAAATGTGTCATGCGCTAATTATTTTTAGTCTGGAACATGTATCAGCTAAACATGCTGTTTGAAGTTCTAGTGAAGCAGCTATTTAGTTTCATATGCTATTATAAGTAAAGACCCTTGTACATGACCATTGCCCTGTCATTGCATCTTTTATGTATACAAATCATTGGTCAATCCTCAGCACCACATTTATTTCCTCATGTAAAGAAGATGTGTTGCCTACAATAATGAAAGTGTATATGACCTGGGCGTGGCTCGAAGGCTTTCTGAGCGGACCCCCTGACCCACCGTCCTGCTATGCTATCTTACATCACTGTGCCTGGATTTCACTCACATGTTTGGCTGGGGACCCCTGTAGTGCCGAATCCAGGGCCCATTTTTGGTCGAGACCACTGCTGGAGCTCAGATGTTGTGCTTCTGTGCTGGAGGTCGGTCCAGTGCCATCTTCCCCCACCTTCCGCACTCTAAGACCACCATTCTTCTCAGTGAGTGCCTTCCGCTTCTCTCCCCAGCCTGCCTGTGTTATAGTGGGCTGTGATTTGTGTAGCGGAGCTTCCTCCCTCCTGGTTGTGTGAGTGTGCAAGTGCCGCCATCTTGGACACATGTTCCTACTCCCTCAGCATTTAGCTCTGTTGCCTGTTGTGTCTCCTGACCAGGGGATCTGGTGGACTAACCTGACACTATCCAGACCTCTTGTCTGCCTGGTGAGAGTGTTGATGGGGGGGATTAGGGGTTTGGTGTGCCTTATGACAACTGACTTACAATGCTGGGCTGCAACCCCAACGATTACCCCGCTCCACTGGTCACACATTGTTTCCTGACTGCAGGCTGTTTGTTTCTTCTCTCTGTTGTATTCCCTCCAATTCTCCAGTGCAAGCCTCTCTGCTACCAGTGCCTTTGCCACTGACTTTTCTACTTTCACATATCCATTACCACAGCCTTTGTGCTTTTAGTTATTTGCAGTCCTCTATCTCCATCTCATGGCTGTTTTGTACTACTGCAAGTGTTCTTATCTTTTCCAGTTAACCTTCCTGTGAATAATAGCTATTGTGAGGCATGAAGAAAAAGGTGCCCCTTCTGATGATGAATCTGTTGCAGGGGAGCCAACTTCCCACTCTCTCCACTTATAGAGCTGTAGCGAAAATCCAGGCTCGTGTGGCAAAGAAACTGGAACAGTTCTCTAGGCTACAGGGCAAGCCTGACCCTAACTCTGTCATTCTTTGAAGGCTCTCCGAGTCCGCCAAGAACTCTCTCCTCACAGGAGCATCTTGCTTCTCCTTCCTATATGGATCAAAGATTAGCTGAACTCTTGGCCGCTATCAGTATCTGCCAGTCTATGCTGGTTATTAAGGTAGATAAGTTAAAGAAAGACTGCTATTCTCCATCATGACATGCAGAAACTTAGGAAACACACTACCGAAACTAAGCAGAGAATCTCGGATGTGGAGGACGCACAACTTTCTATCCCTGCTCAAATTTCTGAACTGCAACATCAAATGGCATCTTCAGTTGAAAGAGCGGAGAACTTTGAGAATCGCCTTTGTCCTCATTATTGGCCTTCTGAAAAAATCTGAAGGTTCCGACCCTGTGCCTTTCCTTGCAACTTAGCTGAAAGAGCTTCTGGGCTCTGTTAAATTCTTTCCATTTTTTGCCGTAGAGGGAGCACACTGGGTTCCCACACACCCTCATCCCATTGGGGGGGTCCCCATATCCTACGCTAGCCAAGCTACTGTACTACGGAGTCAGAGACACAATTCTTGCAAGCTGTTAAGAGCCAAATGAGAAATCTTCTACAACATTCGTGTCTCCTTCTACCCTGACTTCTCTGCCTGCCATGTAACCAGTTCACACCCACAAAGCCTTCTCAAGGATTTATATAGCTTTTGCTGCCCTGATCTACTAACCAGTATTGTCTGTAATACACTTTTCTCCTAAGGGTATATCTGCCCTTGTCCTTACAGTCGTAGTTGGCTCTTCCGTTGACTCTCGTGTGTGGAGCTTGCATCATGCTTGGCTAGCTAACTTTGCCATCAGTCGCTCACACACCTATGGAATATTGCATGAATAACTCTGAACATCCTGATCCTCTGATTAAATGGGATGCTTATAAGGCCACTATATACAGAAGGCTGAGCAGGATTACCTTTTTGACTCACCCACCCCCCATCCCCAGATAACCCTCTAAGTCTAAGAGGGAACTCATTATCTTGGCCAAGACTCAGACTAGGAAATGCCTGCTCTCTACAGAGGCAAATAGTTTTGAATATTGGGATAAAACCGATGAACTATTAGCTTATGTTGCTCGCTCCGAGTGCCCGTGTGCCACAATTCCATCTGTGGTCTCCGGGAAAGGCATTATTTCTACAGCCCTTAATGATATTAACCATGTCTTCTACGATTTATATGATAGATGTGGATTTCCTAGACAAACTTCCCCTGTGGTATCTTACTGCAGCCCAGGCAAATAAGCAGGATACTGCGGTTACTAAAGATAATGTTTTTACTTACAGGACTGCTGCTGACACATATGCTCCCCTGCATTCAGGGTGGAGCGTACATCTGCACGGCCCTACAACTGGCAAGCTATGATAATACACGGTTGAGTAGCTTGAAGGGCTGTTACTACCCACTGGGCTTATATTTTGAAATCCCCTGAGGATTGCCCCTCCATCTGGTTGGGACATGAAATGCGTTAGTAAAATGGATCTAATTTGATAGGGAGATACAGGGAGAGTTTTTTGACTGTCCTTATTAGGACAGGCGTCATTGTGGGACATAGGTGAGAGATAGGGTATAATTATACCAGCCCTTCATCTGTAAGTCCCATTGAGTCCCCAACGTCTCTCAGTAGGTCCAGGTAAGACCGTTCCCTTTTTTTATCTAGAGCACGGTTTGTTTTGTGCACATTAATTGGTGATATTCTCTGACCATCTTAAATATTTATTATTATTATTTACATTAAGTTTTATGATTTCTTGGATCCTGTGCTTGTGACGACACACAGGATACTGCCATTACTAAAGATATTGTCGAGGTGGCAGTGCAGTCTATATCGTCTGGGGATTAGTACTGAGGTATCTGTGACATGCTTAACCCTGAATTGATAGTTATTTTAATGCTGCCTTTGATCTTGGTACTGCCCTATTCTATGCATGAGGCCCTCATTGTCGTCTTTTTGAAGCCAGGGTGTTAAAGTGTAACTCCTTTTTTTTTTTTCTTTTTCTTTTTTGCTAATGTTTTGTGAATGCTTGGTGAACATTTTTGTAATATAATTTATCTGATCTAATTTTCTAAGTTCCTTTTTATTATAAAACAGTCTAATATTCTCCCTATCAACCCTCTAACTGAGCCATTACTAAGGAAAGTCCGTACACATTTGTATTGTAAATATGCAGAGCTGAAGCATTTACCAAAGGGGGATGGTTACTTCAAATGGCTGTGTCTTTGGTTGTATAGAAAGGCGGGCCTTACAGCCTAGCGTTATTGCTGAGCTATGAGGAATGCTCAGCGATGACGCTAGTCTGTATCAATGTCGAAATTACCAGCACCGATATCTCCAGCATTGGGGTGCATACTGGGAAAGGTGTCAGTGAGCTGAATTCAGCACACTGTCGGCTTTCAAGCAGTATATAATTCTGCAAATCTATGAGAATGTGAAAGGTCCTCTTTAACTAGTGATATCTCATGTTATATTTCAGCTAGTTCTTAAATCTGGGATACATATAAAAGCCATACCATTTTTTCTAGGTGGTATAAAACCGGAGATACAGCTATTTAAAGTGACTATCCCCCTCCTTTGGTACATATGCTTCAGCTCTACATACAGCATTGAGTACTGGTGTACTGACAATGCTTAGTTAGAGCATTGCTAATGGGAACGGACTGTTTTCTATTAAACAGACGTTTGATAGGTTAATAAAAGTATATTTCAAACTACGAAATAAAGGTCGGGCCTCTCTCACCCTAACTTAACTCTCTATTACTGGGCTTCAGTGAATACCGGCCTGGTCCACTTTATTGGCATACTCCAAATGGATGGAAATAGAGAAGCTACGGTTTGCCCCGAATCACCTTAATTCCCTCCTCTGGGTGATCCCCTACTCCTCACCCTCTGGTGCCCTATTGCGTCAATCCTCAATGACAGCCTTCCTCTTTCATCCACAGTATGAACCTGGCCTCATGGTGGCCATCTCGGCCTCTAGGCTTATTTCTTTTTGTGGATTGTAGAACGCGTTCCCTACTACCCTATGCCAAACTTCAATCCAGATTTACGGTAATTTCCCCTCTAGTAGTGAGTTCTCACATTTGCAATTTAGCCATTTTGCTTACTCTATTTTTCGTGGCCCTCAGGTGCCCATCCTCACGAGTTTCAAGAGACTCTGTACATCTGAGAGTTCCACGACTGGCCTTATTTCAGAAATTTATAGGGTCCTACTTGATCCAGCCCTGGATAGGATTCCTAAACATCCATATGCGAAAATGGAAAGACTATGTGGGGGAAACCTCATCAGAGTTTTTCTGGCTTTTGATCTGGTGATCGGCTGCGAAAACTTCACAAGATTTTATATATAGAGAGAATCTGTATAAGATAATGCTGCACTGGTTCCATACCTCAGCACTGCTTCATTCTTTTAATGCTGCATTACCAGATACTACTTCTATCTTTTTTGGTCCTGTTCTCTAGTGCAACTTTTTTGTTGGCGGGTCCAGAACCTGATAGATCTGTCCTAGGGCTCCGCCTCCCCCTATTCCCCACTAAGATTTTGGACAAAATAAGCCTGAACTGCATTATCCTTTTTTTAGTTCATCCAGACCAGAATGGCATTATGCCAGTAAAGGTCAAATGATATTGATATACAGTGACTTGCAAAAGTATTCATACCCCTTGAACTTTTTCACATTTTTCACCTTACAACCATAAACTTAAATGTATTTTATTGAGACTTTAAGTGATAGACCAACACAAAGTAGCACATAATTGTGAAGTGGAACAAAAATGATACATGTTTTTTAAAATTTTAATCAAATAAAAATCTGAAAATTATGACGTGCAAAAGTATTCAGCCCCCTTATATCAATACTTTGTAGAGCCACCTTTTGCTGCAATTACAGCTGCAGGTCTTTTGGGGTATGTCTCCACCAGCTTTGTGCATGCAGAGACTGAGATTTTGGCCCATTCTTCTTTTCAAACTAGCTCAAGCTCAGCCAGATTGGATGAAGAGCATCCGTGAACAGCAATTTTCATACTCTTTCCCCTGGCCAATGATTCTCTGGCCCCTGACATCTGTGGTCTTCCTAGGGTCCCCCTTACTGAGAAGGTATCCCTGTACGCTGATGACACGCTTGTGTATGTAACTGTCTTTCCCTGGATTCTTTGTTCTCTTGTATGAAAGTGTTCAGATTGGTCTAAGTTTGTTCTTTTCCATCTTTTTCCTTGGTACAGTCCACAACAGAACCTTTCTGTGCGCTTGCAGGTGTAGTTTCACAGTGTAAATACCTATGGGTACAGGTATCCTTGGATATACTTGACTATCAAACTCTTAATCTTGATCCACTGATGGCCTCCACTGAGAGGCAATTAAAATCATAAAAAACCCTTTTGCTTTATGGAAGGCTTAACCTCTTTAAAATGATGATCTTCTATACTTGTTTCATATACAGTACAGACCAAAAGTTTGGACACACCTTCTCATTCCAAGAGTTTTCTGTATTTTCATGACTATAAAAATTGTAGATTCACACTGAAGGCATCAAAACTATGAATTAACACATGTGGAATTATATACTTAACAAAAAAGTGTGAAACAACTGAAAATATGTCTTATATTCTAGGTTCTTCAAAGTAGCCACCTTTTGCTTTGATTACTGCTTTGCACATTCTTGGCATTCTCTTGATGAGCTTCAAGAGGTAGTCACCTGAAATGGTCTTCCAACAGTCTTGAAGGAGTTCCCAGAGATGCTTAGCACTTGTTGGCCCTTTTGCCTTCACTCTGCGGTCCAGCTCACCCCAAACCATCTCAATTGGGTTCAGGTCTGGTGACTGTGGAGGCCAGGTCATCTGGCGTAGCACCGCATCACTCTCCGTCTTGGTCAAATAGCCCTTACACAGTCTGGAGGTGTGTTTGGGGTCATTGTCCTGTTGAAAAATAAATGATGGTCCAACTAAACGCAAACCGGATGGAATAGCTTGCCACTGCAAGATGCTGTGGTAACCATGCTGGTTCAGTATTCCTTCAACAGTATCACCAGCAAAGCACCCCCACACCATCACACCACCTCCTCCAAGCTTCATGGTGGGAACCAGGCATGTAGAGTCCATTCGTTCACTTTTCTGCGTCGCACAAAAACACGGTGGTTGGAACCAAAGATCTCAAATTTGGACTCATCAGACCAAAGCACAGATTTCCACAGGTCTAATGTCCATTCCTTGTGTTCTTTAGCCCAAACAAGTCTCTTCTGCTTGTTGCCTGTCCTTTAGCAGTGGTTTCCTAGCAGCTATTTTACCATGAAGGCCTGCTGCACACAGTCTCCTCTTAACAGTTGTTGTAGAGATGTGTCTGCTGCTAGACCTCTGTGTGGCATTGACCTGGTCTCTAATCTGAGCTGCTGATAACCTGCGATTTCTGAGGCTGGTGACTCGGATGAACTTATCCTCCGCAGAAGAGGTGACTCTTGGTCTTCCTTTCCTGGGGCGGTCCTCATGTGAGCCAGTTTCTTTGTAGCGCTTGATGGTTTTGGCCACTGCACTTGGGGACGCTTTCAAAGTTTTCCCAATTTTTCGGACTGACTGACCTTCATTTCTTAAAGTAATGATGGCCACTCGTTTTTCTTTACTTAGCTGCTTTTTTCTTGCCATAATACAAATTCTAACACTCCATTCAGTAGGACTATCAGCTGTGTATCCACCTGACTTCTGAACCACACAACTGATGGTCCCAACCCCGTTTATAAGGCAAGAAATCCCACTTATTAAACCTGACAGGGCACACCTGTGAAGTGAAAACCATTTCAGGTGACTACCTCTTGAAGCTCATCAAGAGAATGCCAAGAGTGTGCATTTTTTGTTAAGTATATAATTCCACATGTGTTAATTCATAGTTTTGATGCCTTCAGTGTGAATCTACAATTTTTATAGTCATGAAAATACAGAAAACTCTTGGAATGAGAAGGTGTGTCCAAACTTTTGGTCTGTACTGTATGTCCTATACACACGTGGACAAAATTGTTGGTACCCCTCGTTTAATGAAAGAAAAACCCACAATTGTCTCAGAAATAACTTGAATCTGACAAAAGTAATAATATATAAAAATTCTATGAAAATGAACCTGGACCAAAATGATGGTACACCTGAAAATAATGTGACCAAAGGGACATGTTAAATCAAGGTGTGTCCACTAATTAGCGTCACAGGTGTCTACAATCTTGTAATTAGTCAGTGGGCCTGTATATAGGGCTACAGATACTCACTGTGCTGTTTTATGACATGGTGAGTACCACACTCAGCATGGACCAGAGGAAGCCTATGCAAGAGTTGTCTCAGGAGCTTAGAAAGAAAATTATAGACAAGCATGTTAAAGGTAAAGGTTATAAGACCATCTCCAAGCAGCTTGATATTCCTGTGATTACAGTTGCACATATTATTCAGAAATTTAAGATCCATGGGACTGTAGCCAACCTCCCTGGACGTGGCTGCAGGAGGAAAATTGATGACAAATCAAAGAGAAGGATAATACAAATGGTAACAAAAGACCCCAGAAAAACTTCTAAAGAGATTAAAGGTGAACTTCAAGCTCAAGGAACATCAGTGTCAGGTTGCACCATCCGTCGTTGTTTGAGCCAAAGTGGACTTCATGGGAGACGACCAAGGAGGGACAGTAGGGTGTCTACATCTCTCCAAATTTGCTTCTGTTGCCAGACAGCACTGAGCACCTATATGCATTGTGTGTGGTCATTCCCTAAGGTCTCTCCCTTCTGGTCAGCTGTCTTATGCTTATACCAGCACTTTGACTTCCAAAGTATACAATTATAGACAGCTATTGTGATAACGTGTTCTTTCACTTTACTCTCTTTTGTGCAAGAAAGATCATAATTACAGCATGAAAATCGCTTGACACACATTCCCTCAAACACTTATTAATAAATATGTTCCCCTTTATCAGTATAACTGCACAAGTTTGAAAAGATATTGTCACGCTGAGACTGCTACTTGATCAGGTCCATGTTTAGGGTGGGCAGGGGCGTGGGGCAGTTTGAATGGTGTGTGGCTGTGTGGTTCGTAGTTATTGTATGCACTGCTGCGGCCAGTCTCCCCTTGTCCTCTTGTACCCTTTTCTGTTTAAATTCCTGTCTTCATGCCTTGTATATTATGTAATGCGTGCCCTGTTTTTTTTTATCTGCAGTTATTATTGTTACCTTTTTTTTTTTTAACTTGAAAAGCAAAAATAAAAAAAAAAAACTGTATATGCCCAATCAATTACACTAATAATGGGTCAGTCACATACAGTATCAATCAGTGCATCATAATCTGGCAATAAAGCCAAGAGCCAGGCACACAATATACTTAAATGGGTTGTCTGGTGAATACTAATTTACTTACCTGGTCCTGGGGATGCTGATGATGGACCCGGGGATTCATGCGACAACACGCCCTCTGGGTCATGTGAATCGAGGCAGCATTCGTCCCTCCGGATCACTACGCCCCCCTCATTCCCCGGTCTCACAGGTAATTAATTACTTGTGCTATGGGGGGGGGGGGCGAATGCTGCCTCTGATCACATGACCTGGTGGTTGTGACATTGATGGAAACCCAGAGTCCATCATCAGCATCCCCGGGACCAGGTAAGTAAATTAATACTCCCCAGACATCCTCTTTAATGCATGGGACTTTGATGGCTACAAAAATAAAAAATCAGCACTTTCCCTACTCTTCTGATAATACCCTTGTTAATAATACATATCTGTATATTTTATTTATTGTATGATTTTCAGTCATTCACATGGATTATATGCAAGGGTGAAAAGTTAAAACCAACCTAAATGCGTTTACACCATCTAAATAATGATAAAAAGAAAGATTGTTGGATAAATATAGTGTTATGACTTAACCTACAATAAATTAACCACTTATGTTATGACTTGGCCTACAATAAATTTTATAACTGCAGTTTCTGGTTTTGTGGTACTTACAAGTCTCCTACCTGCAGGTCCTTCTCAAGGTGTGAAGAAATGTAAATTAGAGCTTATGTCACAAAACATTCTACAAGTGGCTTTGTCTAAATTGTATCCATCAAGTAATTCTTGGGCACACTGTGGTACAACAAAAGTATTTTTGACAAACTTTATGGTAAGAACATCAAGTATACATTTACATGTATATGAAGGGATTTTTATTGTTACTTTTTTATAAATTATAACTATAATTTTAATATTTTATTTAGGTAGACGTACTTGAAAAACAAAGGGCATTGGCACTTTCTGAAAAAGCATTAAAAATTCAGTATTGTTGGAGACACTACAGAAATAAAAAACTGGCCACACAAAGGAGGGCTGCCACAACTATCCAAGCAGGTAAAGTGATGTAAGGTAAAGTTATACAATAGTAGTCTTATTACTATTTATAAATATGCTCTCACTTTTCTGCCTTCATATAGCAGTCAAAAGCTGGATTACAAGGAAGCACATTGAAAAGATGCATAAGGCAGCATCTGTCATCAAAAGAACATGGATAAAGTGGAAGGTAAATATATAATATTTATTTAGAGATAATCTATGATAATTGCTAGAGCTGCTGGGTCTTAGTGGACCCAGATCAGCTCTGCATTGTATATGAGGAGGCATATCCCCTGTTAGTTGGGGGACCTGAATAATCATAAAAAATAAAATTAGACAATATAAAAACCAAAATAAGAAGGAGACAAGCCTCCACAAATTCTAGTCACAATCTTGACAAAACTTTGTAACCTGCATATAAAAAAAACACTGTAAAGGAAAAGGGTTCCCCAAAAAAGTAACCTAGTTGTACTTTTGTGCTGGAAAAAAAAATTTTCCTTAAAGGAAAAAAAAATACAAACCCAAAAATGATATGAAAAGAAGGCCTTTGCATCACCAAGGAATAATTTGAATAAATGAACAAAATAAAATGTTATCTCTTTCAAAACTGAATGTACTAAAAAAAAAAAAATCCGAAAATTTCCTGTAGTCATGAGCTTGAGAAGATGGTCCTGTCTGGTTAAACAGAAAAAAAAGCATGTCCTATAGGTTTAATTAACATGCAGCATCACAGCCTCTGCAGTAAACTACAGCAGCAACATACAAATACACACCAGAACAGAATTAGAAAGAAAACAAGGCCATGATTATTCTCTGATGAAAAACATGCACCATGTTTATTGCATCATTACTAAAAACAGACATTTTTACACATTCTTTTGACATGTACAGAAAATTCTAAAATGTATCTGAGAAATATAAAGTTCTTCCTCATGTTAGATTATATGTGTGATTTTATGTATGTAGGAAGCACATCTATATTAAACTGGCATAGACAACAATTGGTCAGCTAAAATGTAATCTCTGAGATGAGCAGTACCAACATGGCCCCCTTTTCACTTACCTAGCTGTGATGAGGAGAGACCGCCAGCTATGTATTTTCCAGATATGTATTTTGCGTCAGTGTGTTGTCACGTGCTCATGTTGCTCCTGCACAGTGGGGCAGCTTTGTGCCCAGATCCGTTGTTGTTCTGTCGCTGGCTCAATTAGCATACCTTTGTTACACTAATTATCTCCTCAGGGGTTTCCTGCAGAGAGGTGTAATCCCCAGACAAGTTGGAGCCAGCAACCGAACACAGGGGACATGGTTTTATGACAATATCTTACCTGGGGAACCCCTTACAGTCGCCCTGATAAATTCCTCAGGTGCGCCCGGCTAAGGCGCATGTTTGAAGCCCATACAGGTACTGTTCAAAGCCGGGAAAAGGTCCAGACATTGATCAGCTGACAGGACATTTAAACTGACCAATGAGTTTTCCTATGAATCCTTGTTCCAGATAATTGAACTGATGAGGCCATGTGAATGTCCTCCTTTTTGGGTAATTTCAAGTTGATCTGCTGCTGTTCTATTCTGCACTATGATAGAATCCCATTCCATTTTTGGCAAAAAAAAAAAAAAAAGAGAAATTAATAAATAATGTTTTTGTATTTTTCTGCTAATAGCGGCGAATGGAAGCACTATGTGCACAAGAGCTGGATGATATTTTAGATACTGTGGAAAGCAGAACAATGACAGTGGAACAAAAAGCTATTGACACTTCAGATATAAATGATATACAAAGCAAAGCATTGAAACATTGTTTTGTGGGACAATCTTGGATTTTTGGTTTTGCATTGTCTAAAGCACCAATTGTAAGGAATATAAGCGTGGCTGATGCGTTTAATAGGCCTCTTCGGTTATTAGCATGTCTGCATATACTAAACAGAAGGAATGGATACCATGTGAAAACAAATCAAGCAGAGAGTGGCATCACATCAGTCCGAGCACTGCCTCAGGTATATTTTTGCTTTAGTTGATTATATAAATCAAAAATTATATTTGACTTTCATATTGTATGTACTCCCTGGAGCAAAGAGACTTGTCATACTTTTAGACAGTGGAAAGTGCACCAGATTTTCCAAAGTGTCTAATTTTGTTTGGAAATCCAATGTACTTTTTACACTGTCTAAAGATCTAACTTTACACTACTTATTAGTTGACTTAATTTCAGATAAAATTTTGGTGCATTTTCCAGAATTTATTATCTGGCTCACAGTTTTGCATATTGAGCTCCCTCCACCTGCCAGACAAGGCACAGCAACTGTTAGAATGTGTGTAAAACACATAACATATCTGGTATAAAGCATGTACAGTCATGGCCAAAAGTTTTGAGAATGACACAAATATTATATTTTCACATGATCTGCTGCCCTCTGGTTTTTATGTGTGTTTGTCAGATGTTTTTATCACATACAGAAATATAATTGCATTCATAGTATGAGTAACAGAAGCTTATATTGACAGTTAGAATGAGTTAATGCAGCAAGTCAATATTTGCAGTGTTGACCCTTCTTCTTCAGGACCTCTGCAATTCTCCCTGGCATGCTCTCAATCAACTTCTGGACCAAATCCTGACTGATAGCAGTCCATTCTTGCAGAATCAATGCTTTAATTTTGTCTGAATTTGTTGGTTTTTGTTTGTCCACCCGTCTCTTGATGATTGACCACAAGTTCTCAATGGGATTAAGATCTGGGGAGTTTCCAGGCCATGGACCCAAAATCTCTATGTTTTGTTCCCTGAGCCATTTAGTTATCACCTTTGCTTTATGGCAAGGTGCTCCATCATGCTGGAAAAGGCATTGTTGAGCGCCAAACTGCTCTTGGACGGTTGGGAGAAGTTGCTCTTGGAGGACATTCTGGTACCATTCTTTATTCATGGCTGGGTTTTTAGGCAAGACTGTGAGACAGCCGATTCCCTTGGCTGAGAAGCAACCCCACACATGAATGGTTTCAGGATGCTTTACAGTTGGCATGAGACAAGACTGGTGGTAGCGCTCACCTCTTCTTCTCCGAATAAGCTGTTTTCCAGATGTTCCAAACAATTGAAAAGGGGATTCATCAGAGAAAATGACTTTACCCCAGTCCTCAGCAGTCCACTCCCTGTACCTTTTGCAGAATATCAGTCTGTCCCTGATGTTTTTTCTGGAGAGAAGTGGCTTCTTTGCTGCCCTCCTTGAGACCAGGCCTTGCTCCAAGAGTCTCCGCCTCACAGTGCGTGCAGATGCACTCACACCTGCCTGCTGCCATTCCTCAGCAAGCTCTGCACTGCTGGTAGCCCGATCCCGCAGCTGAAACACTTTTAAGAGATGGTCCTGCCGCTTGCTGGTCTTTCTTGGGCGCCCTGGAGCCTTTTTGGCACCAATGGAACCTCTCTCCTTGAAGTTCTTGATGATGCGATAGATTGTTGACTGAGGTGCAATCTTTCTAGCTGCAATACTCTTCCCAGTTAGGCCATTTTTGTGCAGTGCAATGATGACTGCACGTGTTTCTTTAGAGATAACCATGGTTAACAGAAGAGAAACAATGATGGCAAGCACCAGCCTCCTTTTAAAGTGTCCAGTGGTGTCATTCTTACTTAATCATGACAGATTGATCTCCAGCCCTGTCCTCATCAACACCCACACCTGTGTTAATGGAGCAATCACTGTTAGGTGGTCCTTTTAAGGCAGGGCTGCAATGATGTTGAAATGTGTTTTGGGGGATAAAGTTCATTTTCTAGGCAAATATTGACTTTGCAAGTAATTGCTGTTAAGCTGATCACTCTTTATAACATTCTGGAGTATATGCAAATTGCCATTAGAAAAACTGAAGCAGTAGACTTTGTAAAAATTAATATTTGTATCATTCTCAAAACTTTTGGCCATGACTGTACACCAGAATTCTGGTGCATTTTTATTCATCTATCTGCCCTCATAATGCATTAAAAACAGCATATTTTGCAAAGCTGGTATCAAGTCTGCATTATTAACTTTTAGTTAAAAGGAACCTGTCAGGTGTTTTATAGCCCTAAACTAGACTTAGCATCAAGTAATGATCTTTCATATAGTGCGCATCACTAAGTCTTCTGTTGCTGAAGAGTCAAGTTATTAGCTTTTAGCACCTTAGACTGGCATGTGCAAATTTACCTTAACTAGTGATGGGAAGCTGGGAGAAGCTAATCGTGCTGTCATTGCACTAAATCACACCCTGTGACTGACATGTCCCTCACTGTCGGACATCAGCTTGATATGCTACCTAACTCCTGGCCTCATAGAGTGTGATTTAGAGCAAGGACTATATGACTAGTAAAAGGTGCTCCTGCCCACAGTGACTATTTAAAGTTAAATTTCCTATGTTGAACTAAGGTTCTAAAAGCTTATAACTTGACTTTTCAGCAACAGAAATGTTAGTGAGGGGCACCATAGGAAAGGTCATTATGTAATGCTGGAACCAGTTTAGGATGAAAAAAAAAACACCTGACAGGTTCCCTTTAAAGTTTGTAAGACCAGGCTTTTGTTAGATTAGTTAAATATCTTCTCCTGAAAAAAAATTAGTTCAGACTGGAGTGTGATAAGTACAGTTTATTTATCATTCTAAGTCTACATACACACAAATGCATGCATGTATGGGTCCATGAGAAAACACCACATGGATGATATCTGTGTGCCATCCATGACCTAGAACTTGTTCCAGCCGCAGCCATTTTTCGATTTTGACTTCCAGAAGTTAATAACACAATTGATGTATGAGGTTTGTGTTCAGAAATCTACTGTGTTGAAATTGGGCAAGAAATCTTCGTGAATGAACACTAATTAAAATATTACGCTTTATTAGCCAAATTTTCTATTATACTAAAAGTCAAGGCTGGATGGATAATAATAATTTAATTGGGTGCATATATTATGTGATGCAGCATGCTCCCCTTATTTTAATGTCAAGTTCAGCCTTGGATGTACTCAGTATGAGCTACAAAGAAACACCTGACACGTTTCCCCCCTTAAAGTGCATGTCAGGGGTTCATCAGAGGTGCTAAATGAGTGGAGGTGGGGAGAGCGAGAGAAGGAGGGAGAGAGAAAGAAATGACCAATCAATTCAGCTAGCTGGGGGATCAGTTTGTGCCCTCCCCCCCAATCCCAATTCAGGTTCACTCTCTTATATACAGTATTCTTCCCCCTTTCCTGATGCTCGCATATATCTAATAGCACGCACTAGTGTGGCCAATCTAACTCTGGCTATTTAACCCTTTTCTGACATCCGCTGTAATACAGTAATTTTTCCTGTATGGTAAACACCGTAGCGGGGGAGAAGCCTCTGATATAAATTTGAATAAAAAGTGATCAATGTAAAACACATTTTTCAAAATGATAGAACTAAAAAGTACACTTGGCCTTGCAAAAAAAGACGCCTTATGCATCCCCGTATACGGTATCCCCAGAATCGTACGGAAAAATAGAATACAGATGACATGTTATTTTGGCTGCAGAGTGAACGCTGTAAAAATGAAGCCTGTAAGAAAGTTGCACAAATGCACTTTTTCTTCAAATCCACCCCATTCTGTATTTTTTTTTTACAGATTCCAAATACATTGTACAAAATAATAAATGGTAGCATCATGAAGAACAATTTCTTCTGCAAACATTAAACCTTCATATGGCTCTGAGAACGTAAAAATAAAAAAAAAGTTATGGGGTTTGGAATGTGGGGAGTCGAAAAACAAAAATCAAAAAATGTCACTGGCGGGAAGGGGTTAAAGCCTGTGTCCTTCCTGTGGCTGGAGAAGGCCTCCCGTTGATCCTATTGAACAGCACTACAGTATTGGCTGTGGGCCGTATGACGTTGCACTGCCCCATTGGCCAACGTAGAGGCTTGGTATGATGTGGCATTGATCTATAGCAGAGGTCCCCAAAGACCGGGCCGTGGACCACTTTGTACCGGGCTGGCCCGGTCATCGGGGACCTCTGTATGCTGGTAGGTGTCTGCTGAAGCTCCTATGCTGCGTGTAATCCACAGTATAGGAGCATTGGTAGACACCTGGTACAGGACCTGTTTTTGAAAGTGATCTGCTGGTGTAGCCTACACCTGCAGATCATTTTCCACTTACCTGCTTACTAATGCAGCTGCCGAAACCTGTTCTTGCAGCTCAGATAGAATATGTACATATGTGTGCATATTCTATTCTGCTCCTGCAACCTTCGTTATGGTGCCGCTGGGGCCGGGGATCAGAATAGAAGATGCACACATCTTGTGTGCAAGAACACATCCCTGGAGAGCTGCATTAATAAGCAGGTAACTATAATGTAATTATAGTTACAGTATGTGGGGGGGACTATTACAGTGTTATTAACTGTGTGTGTTGGGGGGGTGGCACTATAACTGTAATAGTGCCCTATTACAGTTATAGTGTCCCCCAGTTCATTAACAGTCCCTCCCACACACAGGTAATATTACCTGTGGAGGGCACTACTTACAGTAATAGTGCCCCCCCCCCGCCTCCAGTTAATAACATTACCTGTCGGAAACTATTACCTGTGGGGGGAATATTGGCATTATACCAATTATAGTTATAGTACCCCAGTTAATAACATTACCTATGTGTGGGGTGACTGTTATTAACTGTTATAGTGCCAATCCCCCCCCCAAGTAATGTTAACTGGGGAAGGGGGGGCACTATTACTGTAGTAGTGCCCCTCACAGGGGTAATATTACCTGTGGGGAGCACTATTTACAGTTTTAATGCCCCTCAGTTCATAACATTACTTGTGTGTGGGGGACTGTTATTAACTGGGGAATGGGGCACTATTATAGTAGTAGTGCCCCATGAGCGATGGTTCCCCCTAATCTAATTGAATGAGGGCCAGGCCTCCTCCGCCCTACCCATGCTTTTATTAAGGGAGCTGTCCATACCACCAATAAGTTATGCTTGATATGGAGAGATCTCCCTTAATAAAGTATAGGGAACTTTATCAATGTAATCATTAAATATGCACTGTAGTGCATTTTTTTTTTTTTTTTTTCTGAGCTGCCGAATTACCCAACCCTGCCTTGCCGCTGAAAATCCAGCCCCCCCGCCGGGCCATGGGAAAATTGGCCTTCATGTAAGTGGTCCTTGGAACAAAAAAGGTTGGGGACTGCTGCTCTATAGGACCAGCAGGAGCCATTATAAGACATAACATGCCTGATTACTGTGCTGTGACTATAACGAGCTGTGAACCTGGGTGCTCATTACATGATCATAGCCTGATTTTTATCCATTGGGAGTAAGCAGAATGAATGACAGCAAGCAGAGACCTAGAAAACAGTGATGAAGTGATACAGAACGTATATTGGAAAATTGCACAAATTTTTGTTATACAAATAACATTGGTCTCCAACATTGGTGTGAAAGTGGCCAACCCCTTTAAATAGCCAGAGTTCTGGCGTGGCCACACTAGTGACCTTTGTTATATAGTCTTCTCCCCTTGCTAATGCCTGCATATATTAAAAAGGGTGAACTTGAATGGGGGGGTGGGGGAGGAGAACAAATTGATCCCCCAGCCAGTTAAATTGAGCGGTCATCTCCCTCTCCACCTCTACTTATTTAGCACCTCTGATGAACCTGTGCCATGCACTTTTAGGCTGGAGTACTGAGTACAACCAAGACTGTTCTTGACATTAAAATAAGGGGAACATGCTGCATCACATAATATATGCACCCAATTATTATTATTATCCTGCCTTGACTTTTAGTTGCCTAATAGAGAATTTGGCTAATATAGCCCCA
The DNA here is from genome assembly GCA_947044405.1 of Leptodactylus fallax. Classification (NCBI taxonomy): domain Eukaryota; kingdom Metazoa; phylum Chordata; class Amphibia; order Anura; family Leptodactylidae; genus Leptodactylus; species Leptodactylus fallax. The sequence goes on along the minus strand of CAMRHE010000007.1, from coordinate 12,214,007 downwards.
TTTTAATAGAATTTAATAAAATGTTATAATTCAATACGAGGGTTTAATCATTGCGAAAAATATTGTACTTCATATTGAGATTGAAACCATTTAATAATGCATACAATGTACTTGGAAGCTGGAAAAAAAAAATCATAATGGAGTGGAACTGTAGAAAAACTGCATTGTGCAACTGTCTTATGGGCTTTGTTTTTACAGCATTTACTATGCAGCCAAAATGACATATCACCCATATTCTATGGGTTGGTACAGTTCCGAGGATACCAATTTTAACCCCTTAAATAAAATCCAGAACTTTGCAAAAATGAAGGAATGTCTGAAGTTTTGATCACTTTTTATTGAAATTTTTATGGAAAAAATATTTTTATAAGTTTGTAGGTCGGGCATTTTCAGTCACAGGGATAACTATTGTGTATGTGTTTAACTTTATTTATGCAGTTTTATATGAGTTCTAGGAAAAGGGGGATGATTTGAATTTTTTTTTTTTTCTTTTTAAGAACCTCTGAGGTTTTGAACCTCAGGGGGTCTGATCACTCTATCTTCCTTCCCATTGCTTGAGTGACATATACCATTTTGTTACACTTTGTCTGTAGTTAGGGTTGGTTATGTAGAGCAGAAAGTGAAGCCCCTGCAGGTAAAGAAATGCCCCTAACACCCTTTTCTGCATAAGAATAAAATCTGATTTTTATGAAAATGGAGCTGCAATAAAGAAGAAAAAGACATCTTTGAAAAGTTTAGGAGCAGTCCTACAAGGTACTGTCATTAGATTGATACTGATTTTCCTGCTGACAAACTCTCTTTAGGCTAAGGCCTCATGTAGTGAGCCGCAGCCAGAAAAGACAGTGGTAGAAATGCATCACATTTTATTCCACAGCGTTTTTCACAGAAAGGCCACAAAGTTTTCCTCTGCGGACATTCTGCTTGAGCTATACCTATATGCAAAAACGCAATTAGCCACAATCCCATCCATTTTGAAGATACTGTAATATGCAATGTTTTTTGCCGCTTTGTTTCAGTATGGTCAAAATGTCACATATTCGCAACGTAGGGCCCCAGTCTTAATAAGATCGTATTCACTTTCTAGTACTATAAAATGCAGCATTTTTTCCACTGTGTTTCCACAACAGCCAAAAATACTGTGTTACTGCAAAGTGGGGCCTAAGCCTTAATTTACTCATATTTAATATATGATTTTATTTTCTCTTTTGTCCTTTTAGGGATCTGTAAAATTTCACTACAAGAGGTCTCCACTACAGTTTGCCAGTATATGCCCAGATTCACTTAACTATGGATTTAATGAAATTTTACTAGAAAAAGTTAAATGACCCTGATTGGAAGAAGCTAAACTATATATAGCGCGTATGTTCCAGGATTTTAAAGGGAATATGTCACCAGAAAATCTATTTTTTGAAATAATGTTTTTTGTTAAACATATTTTAAATATTTTTTGTTTTAAATTTTCCATGTCACCACCTATACTTAAAGGGAGCCTATCATTAGAAAAAAGACTTTTAAGCTAATGGCACATTGGAAAAGGCCATTCTACTCCTACTTTTCCTTATTTTCTTCTCCCAGCCGATTCTAAGATTTGTTTCTTCATTTATGTTAATGAGCACCACGGAGCACCCGTGGTGTTCCTCCTCTGCAGCAAGCACCCACCTTGTCATCGCTTTTCACTGGCCCTTCATCCGTTGCGGTGACTCCCCTCTTGGTCTTCTCTGTATCTTCTTTCTTCTCAGTACTCACCAGCAGCGCTATACGGCAGCAAATTCTCGTGCATGAGCAATCGGCTCTGCCACTTCGGGTTCAGGCAGAGCCAGTTGCACATGCATGAGAATTTGCTGCCCATTAGGGCATAAGGCCATTCCGACGTGCTCATTAGCTTAAGTCTTTTTTCTAATGATAGACTCCCTTTAATAAAGAGTACTAACTCTTGAAGTTTTCACTATTGCCAGTCAGCCAGACTGACACTTGCCAATTTCTTATGGAAAAGCTGCTTTTTTTGTTGCACCAGGAGAAGATTTAACATAAGCTTTTCCACAGCTATTTTTTCTTCAATGCGTGGATGGGATTAGCCAGAATCTCATTCACTTTGCTTGTACTGTAAAACACAGCATTTTTGTGGGTGGCCGCAGCAAAAAAGCACTGCAGGAAAAACCGCGGTGGCAAAACATCACAGTTTTTCCCACAGCACTTTTCATTATACCTATAGGGAAACCGCCGGCATTTCTGTAGGTATAATTAACAAGCTGCGATTTCCAAAACCACAATGGAAATCGCAGTGCGTCCGCTGAGCGTATTTTTCTGCAAGGTGTGGATGGGATTCGCTAGTCACCTTGCAGGGACTGTGTAACGCTGCAGTTTTTGCCACGCCATTTACGCCACATGGGGCCGCGGCAAAGTAAAGTGAAAGCTCCGGCAAGATGCCCTCTGATATCACTATCCTGTTTTAATAAACTTAAACTGGTGATACATTCCCTTTGAAGCCATTTCTTCTCCACTTTTGAATGATTACTTTTTCATTGCTTGTGCTGCCATTTCATGTACACAAAAGTGCTTTTTTTATGTTATGTATTGCAGGTGAGGGACACACTATGTACGTTTTTGTGTGTACTAAAGTGGTATCCAACTTATGATTTATTTTACACTGACGAATCTATGTCATTGTAACACTAATAGACTGTATTGCCAAAAGTATTGTTAACACTAACCTAATATTGGCATTTTATTTTGTACAGCTATGCACACACACACACTGAGTTAGCAGTTTACTGATTTGTTAGTTCCCAGAGTTTCTGTAGTACTTCTGTCAGGAGTATCCTAGTACTTAAATTCCAAACAAGACCAGTTACTGAACAGTATATCTGTGTAAACAAGGCCATTTTAGGGGAAAATTCTGATTGGATCCAAAATAGAGGAAGCACCTAAGTGTTGTTTTTACTTTTCTCTGTTATATATATATACACAGTGCCTTGCGAAAGTATTCAGCCCCCTTGAACTTTTCAACCTTTTGCCACATTTCAGGCTTCAAACATAAGGATATAAAATTTAAATTTTTTGGTGAAGAATCAACAACAAGTGGGACACAATTGTGAAGTGGAACGAAATGTATTGGTTATTTTAAACTTTTGTAAAAAATAAAAAACTGCAATATTATTCGGCAGTGAGGATCTCTGAATGATCCAATGTTGTCCTAAATGACTGATGATGTGTGTGATCAAGTCTCCGTATAAATGCACCTGCTCTGTGATAGTCTCAGGGTTCTGTTTAAAGCGCAGAGAGCATCATGAAGACCAAGGAACACACCAGGCAGGTCCGTGATACTGTTGTGGAGAAGTTTAAAGCCGGATTTAAATGCAAAAAGATTTCCCAAACTTTAAACATCCCAAGGAGCACTGTGCAAGCGATCATATTGAAATGGAAGGAGTATGAGACCACTGCAAATCTACCAAGACCCGGCCGTCCCTCTAAACTTTCATCTCAAACAAGGAGAAGACTGATCAGAGATGCAGCCAAGAGGCCCATGATCACTCTGGATGAACTGCAGAGATCTACAGCTGAGGTGGGAGAGTCTGTCCATAGGACAACAATCAGTCGTACACTGCACAAATCTGGCCTTTATGGAAGAGTGGCAAGAAGAAAGCCATTTCTCAAAGATATCCATAAAAAGTCTTGTTTAAAGTTTGCCACAAGCCACCTGGGAGACACACCAAACATGTGGAAGAAGGTGCTCTGGTCAGATGAAAACAAAATCGAACTTTTTGGCCACAATGCAAAACGATATGTTTGGCGTAAAAGCAACACAGCTCAGCACCCTGAACACACCATCCCCACTGTCAAACATGGTGGTGGCAGCATCATGGTTTGGGCCTGTTTTTCTTCAGCAGGGACAGGGAAGATGGTTAAAATTGATGGGAAGATGGATGGAGCCAAATACAGGACCATTCTGGAAGAAAACCTGTTGGAGTCTGCAAAAGACCTGAGACTGGGACGGAGATTTATCTTCCAACAAGACAATGATCCCAAACATAAAGCAAAATCTACAATGGAATGGTTCACAAATAAACGTATCCAGGTGTTAGAATGGCCAAGTCAAAGTCCAGACCTGAATCCAATCGAGAATCTGTGGAAAGAGATGAAAACTGCTGTTCACAAACGCTCTCCATCCAACCTCACTGAGCTTGAGCTGTTTTCCAAGGAAGAATGGGCAAGAATTTCAGTCTCTCGATGTGAAAAACTGATAGAGACATACCCCAAGCGACTTGCAGCTGTAATCGCAGCAAAAGGTGGCGCTACAAAGTATTAACTTAAGGGGGCCGAATAATTTGGCATGCCCCACTTTTCAGTTTTTTTTTTTTTTACAAAAGTTTAAAATATCCAATAAATTTTGTTCCACTTCACAATTGTGTCCCACTTGTTGATACTTCACCAAAAAATTAAAATTTTATATCCTTATGTTTGAAGCCTGAAATGTGGCAAAAGTTTGAAAAGTTCAAGGGGGCCGAATACTTTCGCAAGGCACTGTATATACATATATATACACACACACACACACACACACTGAAAGACTGCATGCTCTTTTTAATTGCAGTTAACAGTAGCACATTTCTACTACTCTGTTTCCCCGAAAATAAGACAGCGTCTTATATTAATTTTTGCTCCCAAAGATGTGCTGTGTCTTATTTTCAGGGGATGTCTTATCTTTTTTTTCAATGAAGAAGAATTCACATTTATTGCTGAACAAAAAAATGAACATTTATTATATACGGTACTGTACAGTAGTTGTCATCACAAACCAGCATAACCAGACAAACTGTGAATCCTATCAAGAATTTCTTACTATTACCGTACCATCATTTCCATGCACAACAATTAACAGTATGGTACATTTACCAATATTTACGGTACGAATAGAGAGTAAAATTTATTCATTGACAGTTATGTCATCATCTTCTAGGACATCATCATAACAATCCAAACCATTAATTTCCCTGCACACAGTATCATATCCCATAGTGGCCCCTGCACATAGTATCATACCCCATAGTGGCTCCTGCACACAGTATCATTCCCCATAGTGGCCCCTGCACAGTATAATGTCCCATAGTGGCCCCTGCACACAGTATCATGTCCCATAGTGGCCCCTGCACACAGTATCATGTCCCATAGTGGCCCCTGCACACACTATCATGCCCCATAGTGGCCCCTGCACACAGTATCATGCCCCATAGTGGCCCCTGCACACAGTATCATTCCCCATAGTGGCCCCTGCACACAGTATCATTCCCCATAGTGGCCCCTGCACACACTATTATTCCCCATAGTGGCCCCTGCACACACTATTATTCCCCATAGTGGCCCCTGCACACACTATTATTCCCCATAGTGGCCCCTGCACACACTATTATATGTCCCATTGTGGACCACCCATGAACAATTGTTATACTCTGGGGTCTTTTCAGACCCCAGAGTATAATGATCGGAGACCCAGGGGAGGATAGAAACATAAAAAAACAACGTTGCTTACCTGTTCCTCGCTCCGGTCCACTCCATGCTACTTCGGCCTTCTTCAATGTTGGACCAGGCCGGCGTCACGTGATGCGGGCTGGCGTCGCAACACAAAATGACGTCTGCGACGTCACCAAACAGGCCCGAAGCCTGGAGAAGCGTAGGAGAGGTAAGTACATTGTTTTTTATGTTTCGCATCACAATTTAGTAAAAGACAAATAGATAAAAAATGGTTTAAAACCTAAAGAGTTTGGAGTGTGACTGTTTGAGGTTGTGGACAGGTGTCTTTTATACTGATAACAATTTCAAACAGGTGCCATTACTACAGGTAATGAGTGGAGGACAGAGGAGCCTATTAAAGAAGAAGTTACAGGTCTGTGAGAGCAAGAAATCTTGCTTGTTTGTAGGTGACCAAATACTTATTTTCCACCATAATTTGCAAATAAATTCTTTAAAAATCAGACAATGTGATTTTCTAGATATGTTTTCTCATTTTGTCTCTCATAGTTGAGGTCTACCTATGATGACAATTACAGGCCTCTCTCATCTTTTTAAGTGGGAGAACGTACACAATTGGTGGCTGACTAAATACTTTTTTTTCCCCACTGTATGGAGAACCTTTTACTTGTCCTATATATCTTTATACTGTCTCCTTGGGGGGCACATTCAAACATAGTCTTAATCTTATATTCCATTTGGGCTCACATATGCAGGAATAAATGTACTTCAATAGAATACCCAAAAGGGTTCTGCTAGGTTATATTAAACAGAAAGAAGGCGAGTGGAAACTTACCGCTGAGCAGGCATTTTGAGATGAGACTCGATGTGCTGGGAGATTGCTGGGACTGTTTAAATAGTCATAGTGAATCTAATAAGTATTGTGCGCGCTTTAGAGGTATTGCGCAGGCGCATTAGAGGCCGGGGACAACATGTTCTCAGGTCTCAGCGTATATCTTTAGCTAGTGCGCATGCACAAAGTTGTTGGACCCACGCACGCGTACCAGACAATGTAGTTTGTTATACAGAGTGCACGCGCAAGGTACTCAGACCCGCGCGCGCATTCTGATCATGGATTTAGTTAATTGAATGTGAGCTGATATCTATCTTTATATTATTTGAAAAAATTCGTATACTCGGTACTGTATCTTCCTTTTTTAACCAGAATTGATATTATATAATATGGTTGCTTTTTTTTTTGTTTTTGTTTTTTTATTTCACTTATTTATTTATTTTTACCTGCATCATGAATGTAATACTCTTTTGATTCCTGATTATTAAGCAATTCATACTGGCTTTAGGTTTTATAGCATTTTTTATCTATTTGTCTTTTACTGAATTGTGATGCGAAACATGTACATTTGTGTATTTTATTTTAAAGGATTGTTTATTTGTTGCACTTGATAAAGGGGAGCTCGTCCCCGAAACGCATTGTGCCTCCATATTATCCAATAAAGAGACTTTAGTTACACATGAAGTGACTTGGAATTGAATTCCCAAAGAGCGCAGCTAGTCCTATTTTGGGTTTTTGAACCCTATGCTTTCATTTGCATCTTCTCACGTCCGGATTCTCCGCTGACGTTGGACATATCTGCTGCCACCCTCAAGCTTTCATGTTGTTGTGACAAACTCACAACACGCTAAGGTGAGGGGCCACCTTGGTCACTATACTTACCATCTATTTATAATCTTTATACAATTTAGGAACTCCGACAGATCTACACTATTGTGCCGCTCGGTGTCTATTTTTTGTATTTGTGAGCATCTCTAGACATATTTTGACCTGAAAATCGTAAACCCAATCCACTTACAAAGCGGTTACCCATGGAAACTATAATGGGGTCCATCGACTATAATGGGGTCCGCAGGGTTTCATTGCATGACTTTTCTCACTGCATTTTTCAAGTGGAATGAGGAACCGAATCCCCGAGCGCTTACATAGCGCAGATGTGAACCTAGCCTGACACAAGAGTAGTGGTAATTGTGAAGCTCACAGCATTATAAATAAATATGATGTTGTGAATTCAATTTACACGCGCAGTGGTCAGCCTTAGAAAAAGTGCCGACACAAAGGTCCTATTTCTCCACCCAAATACATTTATTACATACATGTGAAAGGGCCTGTAGGAGCCAACTTCAGGTTTTCACTTAAAAAATAAAATGCATACAACACAGTGCTGTGTGAATAAGGACCTATAGAGGTGTCTGGTTCCTGCTTTGTGTACTAATAAATTGCTAACCCGTGTATATAAATCAGTATTTGGAAAGGTAACAAATGCATGCTTACTAAAAACTGAAAAACATGTTTTAGTTGGTGAAGTATAATAACATTTTGTTTTAATATATTTATACAATTTTGAAATCGCAGTATCACATTCCATTAAAATGTATAATCTTTAAACATGTAACTTCCTTTTGTAAGATTGCTGGGGTAAATAAAATATGTTGCACATTTAGCATCTATGGTAAATCTATTTATTGTACTCAATTAAAAATCTATTTTAAATGAGAGAGCTTGTAACAAGCTGATAGACCATATGTTGGAGGTCTCAAGGCTGGGACCCCTATGATCACCAGAATGGGGGTACAAAGTACATGTTCTGACAGAGTTTAAATGGAACTGTAGTCATACATATGCCCTGTCACTCTGTTCAGAGTATTTGGCACTGACAGAAATAAGAGTACAGTTCCTCCGTAAAGCATCAAGGCATGACCACCAAAAATGCCTCCCAAACCTATAACAGTGCGGAGGAAATATCCCTTTGGACCACGAACCCATGAAGCAATACAGAACAGGGCCTAAATAGCATATCAGGCATCAAAATGACAGCACTGATTGCTGAGGAACACAGGGGACTAGAGAAAAAAATTCCAACTGTGCCAAAATCAGTGAAGCAGCAGCTATTAACCCATTCCTGACATCCGCCGTACTATTACAAAAGTGCTCCCAGGGCCAGAACCCATTTTCTTGTTGCAGGAGCCATCCTGTTGCTTCGGCAGTCAGAAGTTTCATGAAGCCTCAATAGTAATGTGGTTTCCAGGGTAGAAAAGAGACTGATTTGCAACAGCGCCTCAAACGGTGGTTGATTTCAAATGGAACGTCCAAATGTCTAGGAAATTGCGTTTCGACTCCACACAGCGGTGGGCAGGCAAAAAGAGTGACTCAATCAGCTGCTGCTCCTCCCAGAGACCAAACAACTCGAGGTAGATGGTAAAATAATCAATATGATTAGGATTAACTGTGTGCTACTGATTCAAATAATAAACATATGGAAGTATGGAATACTGCGATCTTTTAATGGTTCAAATGCAATGGCAAGCCATTTCGATATGTCTTCATCAGGCCAACTACAAAAGAAATATAGTAAATAGAATAATAACATAGAATAACATAGATCTAATAACATAGAATATATGCAATAAATATAACAATTATATAGTAAAAAAGAGAGCATATATTCTTAACTTTTTAATTGAGATATATATATATATATATATATATATATATATATATATATCAATTAAAAAGTTTTTAAAAATATAAAAAAATCAATAAAAAACTAAAAATTCAACTCACCCACCTTTCCCTCGATTTTAAATGAAGATAAATAAACAAAACCAAACATAAACAAATTATACATCCCCACATCTGAAAACGGCCGGTTCACAAACATATAAAAATAATTTTCCCACATGGAAAAAAATCAATGGTGCCAAACCGCCTTTTTTTTTGCCATTTTGCCTCCCATAAAAATTTGAATAAAATAAAATCAAAACATCAGACATTCCCAAAATGGTATAACTAAAAAGTATATCTAGCCCCACAAAAAATGACGACTTATGCATCCCGGTACATGGAAATATTTAAAATTTACAGGTGTCAGAACATGGCGACTTTTCTGCAAAGTTTTGGATTTTTTTTTTAAGGGGTTAAAATTCTAAAAAAATAAACTATATAAATTTGGTATCCTAAGAATGGTACAGAACCATAGGTAAAAACAAAGCTGTAAGAAAGTTGAACAAATGCAGTTTTCCTCCAATTCCCCCCATTCTGAAGTTTTTCCAGCTTCCCAGTATGTCGTAAAGAACAGGGAAGTGTGATTCAGACTTCCAATCAGAGGCAGCCAGTGTCAGAAATCAAAATTACACCCCTTGCCTCCTCCTGCCTGACACCACCCTTCTGACAGTACAGAGTTTAAATAGTATATCAGACACAAAAACTAACAGAATTGATTGCTCGGGAATGGTGGTAGCTAGAGGAAAAATTCCAACTGTGCCAAACTTGTTGGAGGTGATGAAAGGGCCTTTAAAAAAAAAACAAAACACATAATTTAAACAAAATAAAATAAACAAAGGGTATCCTCATGTGCGTAGAAGTCTGCACTATCCAAAAATAGCATTATCTATCCCGTACAGTGAATACCATAAAAAAAATTTACCACAGTGCACAAATTAATGTATTTTGGCCAACTCGCTTCCCCCCAAAAATAGCAATAAAAAGTGATCAAAAAGTCATACATACTAAAAATTAATTACACATCTCTATCGACAAAACAATAAAAAAAAAAAGTTATAGGTGTCAGAATATGGTGACCCCAGGAAAATCAGTAATTTTCTTAAAATGATGTCTCACATAGAGATGTTGACAGAAAAATTATGAAAAAGTTCTGAATTTTGAAAGGGGGGAAGGAAAGTATGAAACAATTTGCCAAGTATTAACGTCCAAACTACCCTGTGTCCTTTAAAGGTTTAAAGGAACTTGTCAGGGAAAAACAAGTCCAAGTGATTCAACTATACATGAAGACATACTGTACAGTCAATATCATTAACAACTATCTTCAGTGTAAAGAACAGTGAGTTCTAGAAGTGATGATATGGCCCCCACAGAACCCTGATTTCAACATTATATAGTTTGTTTGGGATTGCATAAACAGACAGAAGGATTTGAGCAAGCCTACATCCACAGATCTGTGGTTAGTTTTACGAGATGTTTGGAACAGCCTCCCTGCAGAGTTCCTAAACTCTGATGCTGTTTATAAAGGGTAGTCAAATATTGATTTGATTTAATTTCATTTTTGTTCATTCACTTTGCATTTTGTTAACTGACAAAAATAAACTATGAACTATACTACTATTTTAAGAAACATTCATTCTTTGCAGGATTTTTCCCTTTCAAACCTGCCTAAATTTTTTGCACTGTACTTTATCTCTATGACAGTATGAAATATATGTGGTGCCAATAGTAGTATTTAGTATTAATGGTAATAGTAACAGTAACAACAGTTGCACCAGTAGTACCAGCAGTAGTATACAGAGTACCTCATTAACCCCATGTCACAACAGTACAACTCATTACAGCGTCACATGGAAAGTCACCCAAGTTTCCCAAAGTACTGAATGGCAAATATGTGTAGTTATGCTTTGTTAAAACCCACCGCTCCTATATCCCTTCAGTATTATATGCAGATTTACCTTTCAGGAGTTATGGAAAGCTGAGTAACAACCAATGGAAAGTTATTCTGAACCACCACACTGGGACTGCCCTAATACTATATGTACACACGTGGACAAAATTGTTGGTACCCCTCGTTTAATGAAAGAAAAAAACCACAATGGTCACAGAAATAACTTGAATCTGACAAAAGTAATACTATATAAAAATTATATTAAAATTAACAAATGAAAGTCAGACATTGCTCTTCAACCATGATTCAACAGAATTTTTTAAAAAGAAAACTCATGAAACAAACATGGACAGAAATGATGGTACCCTTAACTTAATATTTTGTTGCACAACCTTTTGAGGAAATTACTGTAATGAAAAGATTCCTGTAACTGTCAATGAGACTTCTGCACCTCTCAACAGGTATTTTGGCCCACTCCTCATGAGCAAACTGCTCCAGTTGTCTCGGGTTTGAAGGGTGCCTTTTCCAGACGGCATGTTTCATCACTGTGGAGGAATTAAAACAATATTGAGGTGAAATTTAGATATTCATTTAGGCCTAAAGGAGAAAATGCACCTCACAGTTTGTTCTGCAATTTCCCCCGAGCACAGAAATACCCCACATGTGGGTGTAAAGCGATGTTTGAGCACATGGCAGTGCATAGAAGGGAAGGAGCAACACTTGCCATTTGAAAAGCAGATTTTGCTGGAATAGTTTTCAGGTGCCATGTCTCATTTGCAGAGCCCCTAGAGTACCAATACAATGGAAACCCTCCAAAAGTAACACCATTTTGGAAACAAAACCCCTGACAGAATTCATCAAGGGGTATAGTGAACATTTTTACCCCACAGCCGTTTCACAGATTTTATTAACATTGATATGTGTTAAAGAAAAATTATTAAAACGTCACTTTATCCCCAAAGTTGCCTCAGGCACCCGAAGTGCCAATATCTAACTATTTTCTCCCACTAGGAGAACCCTGATCCTCTTCCGACAATGAGGCCGGCTCAGATATCATAGCCAGCTCTCCTGCTGCGGCTCCAGCAACGCCCCTCCTGGATCCTCTGCAAAGGAAGCAGAAGGCTTTAGGCTCAGGTGTGCCAGGGGAATCGGCACCCCAGTCATCCATAAGTTCTGGCGTAAGCGAACCGGCCCCGACTGTGCACGCTCCCCTCGCTCCCACACTGAGCGCGGGGAAAGTGTTGGCCATCTTGGGTTTGAAGCGTGCCTTTTCCAGACGGCATGTTTCATCTCCTTCCAAAGATGCTCAATAGGATTTAGGTCAGGGCTCATAGAAGGCCATTTCAGAATAGTCCAATGTTTTCCTCTGTTCCATTCTTGGGTGTCTTTAGCTGTGTGTTTTGGGCCATGATCCTGTTGCAAGATCCATGACCTGCGACTGAGACCAAGCTTTCTGACACTGGGCAGCACATTTCTCTCTAGAATCCCTTGATAGTCTTGAGATTTCATTGTACCCTGCACAGATTCAAGACACCCTGTGCTAGATGCAGCAACGCATCCCCAGAACATAACAGAGCCTCCTCCATGTTCTTTTCAAGATATGCTTCATTTTTCCATCTGTGAACATAGAGCTGATGTGCCTTGCCAAAAATTTAGATTTTTGTCTCATCTGTCCATAGGACATTCTCCCAGAAGCTTTGTGGCTTGTCAACATGTAGTTTGTCAAATTATTTTTGTCAGATTCAAGTTATTTCTGTGAACATTGTGGGTTTTTCTTTCATGAAACGAGGGGTAAAAACAATTTTGTCCACGTGTGTATATGTACTAAATAGTGTAAGTATTTTGTGCAGAATGTATGTACCAAGTATGGCTTCCAGTATTTCTGCTGGAATATAAGTTTCCCTAACTAGGTAGTGATAGCCCAAGGGCTGATCTACATGGAGATTTGAGTCCTAGGAAAGCTGGATGCCTAAAGAAATCCCCAACTTGCTCCATTCTTGTCAGATTTCCCTAAATATAACTAAATAAATTGCCTTCCCCTCCTTGTTCTAAAATCATGCCAAAGTCTGCTAGATTTACCTTTCAGTGTTCTGGTAAATCTAGTTAATAACATATTGAGCTGTAATAAGGAATGCTGAATACTTTTGTTACCTAAATACATTTACCTCCTTGTTATATAATAATACCATAGCCTGCTAGATTTGCCTTTCAAGGTCCCAGTAAAACTGAGTAACATACCATGTAATGCTGTAATAAGGGCTGCTGAGTACTAAATATATCTAAATACTTCCCCTCCTAATGTGGGCGGAGGGGAATCCTGCCAGTATGTAGCAGCATATAATATGGACTGCGCATGTGCAATCCATATTATACAGTGCGTGAGCCACCGTGGAGCATATTATACTGTGCAGGGGCCACTGTGGAGCAAATTATACTGTTCAGGGGCCACTGTGGAGCATTATACCATGCAGGGGTCACTGTGGAGCATTATACTGTGCAGGGGCCACTGTGGAGCAAATTATATTGTTCGGTGGCCACTGTGGAGCAAATTATACTGTTCGGGGGCCACTGTGGAGCATTATACCATGTAGTGGTCACTGTGCAGTAAATTATACTGTTCGGGGGCCACTGTGGAGAATTATACCATGCAGGGGTCACTGTAGAGCATTATACTGTTCAGGGGCCACTGTGGAGCAAATTATACTGTTCGGGGGCCACTGTGGAGCATTATACTGTGCAGGGGCCACTGTGGAGCAAATTATACTGTTCGGGGGCCACTGTGGAGCATTATACTGTGCGGGGGCCACTGTGGAGCATTATACTTTGCAGGGGCCACTGTGGAGCAAATTATACTGTTCGGGGGCCACTGTGGAGCATTATACCATGCAGGGGTCACTGTGGAGTATAATACTGTGCAGGGGCCACTGTGGAGCATAATATACTATGCAAGGGCCTCTGTGGAGCATTATACCATGCAGGGACCACTGTGGCTCATGTTATACCATGCAGGGGCCACTTTGGAGCATATTATAACAAAAAAACATCAAGAATTCATTGTTGTTCTGAAGCTTTCTCTATGTGACTGTAATGATGAATACGGAGGTGATTACAATATTACAGCCAAAGGAGAAGGTTATTTAGTGAGTGAGAACTAGGAGTCTAAAGATGGCTGCTGAGGATGTAGTGGGCGGGCTAGCTAGGGAGACATTGATCAATATTTTTGTATTTATTTATAAAAAAAAAATATGAAATCTGAAATTGAAACTTGGAAAATTTAGAAAAAAAAAAATATCTAAATTTTCAAAATGTGAAATGCTCTGCACCCCTCAGTCATACCACCCAAATACATTGATAAATATTATCTACCATATTTATGCTTTATTTTGGCATCATCTTTTAATCGTCCTTTAATTTATTTTGGACATTTGAAGATTTACAAGTGTAACCGATTTTCCAGATTTACAAGAAAATACTTATATTTTAGGGACCATTTCAGTTCTAAAGGGAATTATAAAGGCCCTTCTTATTAGAAACCCCCATAAATTACCCCATTTTCAAAACTGAACCCCTCAAATTATTCAAAAGAGCATTTGGGGGAATTAAAACAATATGGAGGTGAAATTTAGACATTCATTTAGGCCTAAAGGAGAAAATGCACCTCACAGTTTGTTCTGCAATTTCCCCCGAGCACAGAAATACCCCACATGTGGGTGTAAAGCGATGTTTGGGCACATAGCAGTGCATAGAAGGGAAGGAGCAACATTTGCCATTTGAAAAGCAGATTTTGCTGGAATAGTTTTCAGATGCCATGTCTCATTTGCAGAGCCCCTAGAGTACCAATACAATGGAAACCCTCCAAAAGTAACACCATTTTGGAAACAAAACCCCTGACAGAATTCATCAAGGGGTATAGTGAACATTTTCACCCCACAGCCGTTTCACAGATTTTATTAACATTGATATGTGTTAAAGAAAAATTATTAAAACGTCACTTTATCCCCAAAGTTGCCTCAGGCACCCGAAGTGCCAATATCTAACTATTTTCTCCCACTAGGAGAACCCTGATCCTCTTCCGACAATGAGGCCGGCTCAGATATCATAGCCAGCTCTCCTGCTGCGGCTCCAGCAACGCCCCTCCTGGATCCTCTGCAAAGGCAGCAGAAGGCCTTAGGCTCAGGTGTGCCGGGGGAATCGGCACCCCAGTCATCCATAGGTTCTGTGCACGCTCCCCTCACACCCACACTGAGCGCGGGAAAGTGTTGACCATCTTGGCTCCATATATTCTGCGCCTATGATGGTGCCTACTCCAGAGGGGGCTCCAGCCTTTCTTCTCGCTCTGTTGCTGGTCTTTTAGAGCCCAGTGGACCACATGCACCCCCACATAGATCTTTAGGTGCTGGTCATCAAGTGAGCAGGGGTCTGCAGTGGGGTGCAAGCCCACCATCTGGAAAACTCCATATTGCCCCAGAGACCACACCACAAGCTCTCTGCCTCCTACACAGGATTCTGTTACCGTCCTCTGATGAGGACGGTACTCCACCTTCTCACTTGCTCACTCCAAGTGCTTGGAACATTGGCCCATATGGCCCGCCATTCTGCCAGGCCTTCTCTTCTCACTCACCTGCCACCGCCTGAGGAAGCCGTTCATGCCCTACAAGGTCACCCTGAACTACAGGCTCTCCTGGCCCTTATTCCCACTAAACCTTAAGGTGGTGAAAGCTGATGTCTCCTCTTTGCAGCAGCAGGTTGATAACTTGTTTCTATTTGTACTTTATAATGAAATCCATTCACTTCTATTACACGTTGCCTCTGGCAGCGTGTAATAGAACTGATATAACGACAAGCCTGGGAGCCTTCAATAAGCTCCTGGCTGACATGACAACCAATCACTGCCCTCTGATGACGTTCAGGAGGGCGGCAATCGGGAAAACATGGCGGCGTTCATGGTGCCTGCACACTTTAGATACTGCGGTTGTGTTTGACCGCGGCATCTAAAGTATTAACAGCTGTGACTGGTGTCAGCACCGATAATAAAAATATATTTTTATGGATTGTTGTGGAATTTGCCTATTGGCATAGTTTTTTCAGTTTGTATCCGGTTCCACCTAAGCTTGAATTGGCCCGAATTTCTTTGTTATACTCTTATCTCCTGTTTTTTCAGACAGTTTTTTCCATTTATCAAGATGGATTTTAGTTTCAATAATTTTTATTAAAGGTTTTACAGATATAAAGCAACAAGGACAATAGAATGGATAGGTAACACAATCTGGGTATACAGCATATTAGGGACAAATAGCGTATCTTCAATTGTAGTTTACAGGCCTAAGCTGCCTTTACCCATTAAAATAAAACCAAAGTGCAAAGATCTAACAATGAAACACTAGGCATTGAACAGAAAACAAATAGAGACACCCTAATCGAGGCTTTGACGAGAAGGTATCCCAAACGCGTAAAGTGTACACGCAGTAATATCATATGTCTGGCTATGGTAGAATACATAAGTCTTGGTGAGTTAGATAATAAATTAAATTAAATTAAATTAGATAAGCAGAGTTAAGGGAAGTGAAAAATCGGGATACTAAAACAAAATGTGTTTATATGTAAGGACGAGATAAGAAAGGAACAAGGCCAAGGGGAACAACAGAAGTAAGAAGAGAACAAAACTAAGGATCGGAGTACCCTAGGCCGATAAACTATGAACCCGCCTTAACCAACATATCTAGAGTGGATCCAGCAGTCCCGAATGTTCACAAACGAATTATATGAATGGTTACCCAGGGCAATAATTTTTTCATAAGCAAACATATTGTTAATAGCAGATCGTAAAGCCAAAAGGGGTGGGGGAGCGGTCGATTTCCATCTCTGGACCAGCAGTATCAACTTGGCGATAGTAAAGATCTTACTCAAGAGTGTTTTATGCGGGTTTAGCATGTTAGGAACTCTAAGTAGCAAAACAGCCAAGTGCGGAGTATATCGGATCTGGAGACCGAACAGCTCTGAAAGCATGTCGAATACTTCTGTCTAGTATCCCTGGATAATCGGACACTGTCCTAAAATATGAAGCAAAGTACCTCTCTCCCCGCATCCGGAAGCAGAAGGGTAGGCCAACTGCAAAACTGAGAGGGTACGATACCATCGCAACATAATTTTAATTGCCGTTTTAACATGCGTGCTGCTCTTCAAGCAGGTATAAATCAATTTAATTGCACATTGCCATTCATTGGGGGTAAAGCTCACTCCCAGATCCCTTTCCCGATAGCGAAATGGGGCAGATTTGATATAGGAAGGAGGTATCATCCATCAAATCATACAAAATCCTCAGACCTCTCACATTTTGTGATATCCATGTGAAGATTGTGCCATTATGAGGAGTAGGGGCGAAGGAGTTTTTAGACTAAAAGTGCAGTATTCTAAAATGTGTGTAGAAATTTCTCATAGGGATTCGAAATTTTGGCCGCAATGCCGTAAAAGATAGGACTGTCTCACTTTCAGAGTACAACTGCGAGACCTGGGTAATCCCCTTGGCTTCCCAACCTGAAATATCCAAGTCCCTGATTGCCCAAGATAAGAGGGATAAAGGCATATCCAAGATATTAAAATGCCTCGTAGGGGTTGCCTTCCCATGAAGTAACGCCCAGGCAGCCAGGGAAGCACGCATAATCGGTGAAAAAGATTGAATTGGTGTGATGTTCCAAAAGTACAAAGCACTCCCAAGCTTCAGAGGTGCTACAAAAGAGTGCTCCATGTGCAGACAGGGAGCCGATACATCCATGGACCACCATCCATCGCATTGAACAGCAAGGAAGGCTAGATAGTAGTTATGCACTATGGGAACACCCAGTCCTCCAGCCAGCTTATGTTTAAACAGGAAACTTCTATTAATTCTAGGCCTTCTACCGCCCCATATGTAGTTCGAAATCACTCTCTGCACAAATTAAAAAAAATTAAGCAGGGAGAGGGATCGGCAGCGTGCGGAACAAGTATAGAAGTCTAGACAATACTGTAATAACATCTTAAAAGCGGCCACCCGTCCAATCCATGAAACATCTGATAGCAGCATGCGTTCAGTTTCATCTCGCAAAATTTTTATCATCGGCAAATAATTTTGCTGATAAAGAGACCTAGGAGAGGAAGACACATGTATGCCCAAATATTGAATGCTATCCTTCCTCCAATCAAAATTGTATGTTGACTGTAAAGAGGTCAGCATGGAAGAGGGAACATTGAATGGAAGGGCCTGTGATTTTGACAAGTTCAGTTTATAATAGGACAGCTGATCAAAAGTCTGAATAATACCCATAAGGCGTGGGAGAGACACCCCCGAGTTGGTTAACGTAAGAAGAATGTCGTCAGCATATAACGATATAAAATGGACTCTATCTTTTATAGTGACACCCTGTACAGCTGGATCGAATCTTGGATGCTGGGCCAGCGGCTCCATGGAGAGGACGAAGATCAAGGGTGACAATGGGCATCTCTGTCTAGTCCCATTAGTAATTATGAAAAGGTCTGACACCGTACCATTTGTAAAAATTTTTGCAGAGGGTGCTGAGTAGAGCGCCTCTATGGCTCCCAAAATCATTCCGGAGAATCCCATAGTCCTAAGAGCCGAGAAGGCAAATGCCTTCTCGGCATCCAGTGCAAGCAGCACTGCCCCCACGCCCTCCGAACCGACACGATGAACCAAATTCAAGACCCACCTGGTATTTTTGTAGGCCTGACGCCCCTTAACAAATCCTACTTGGTCATAGTTTATTAAGCTCGAGAGGCAGTCTGCTAGGCACGTCGCAATTAGCTTAGCATAAATTTTCAAATCAGAATTTAACAAGGAAATGGGTCTAAAATTTTGGGGCGAGGTCGGGGCCTTACCAGGTTTGGGCAAAGTAACCACCAATGCCTCTTGATCTTCCCAGGGAAATGTTTTAGACTCAACCGCGGCCTTCAAAAAGGACAACAGCGGGTCCAGCAGAATTTGGGAAAACGTTTTATAATATTCATTAGTAAGACCATCTGGACCCGGAGATTTACGGGAGGGCAGGGACTTAATAATTGCAGACAACTCCAAAGCAGTTATTGGAGCATTTAAGGACGCTAGTTGATCCTCAGTAAGCCTGGGCATATGGGCCGATGTTAAGAATAAATCAATATCTGCTTGGGAGTGGGGGCCACAGAAGAATCGTCTGCAATATTATAAAGATCTGCATAAAAGGACCTAAATGCATCTGCTATACCTTTAGGGTCTTAAATTTTATGTGGTCCGTCCTTACCAAGGAGGAACGGGATCCTGGATTTAGCATGTCTCTGTTTAAGTTTAGAGGCTAGCAGCTTCCCCGCTTTATTGGACTGAGAATAATAGGTAGCTCTCACCTGCTTTAGATTCTTTTCATATTTATGTAACAAACAAGTAGCAAGTTGTCGGCGTAGCTCTACCAGTTTAACTGTATTTGAGGGAATAGGGGACTTTTTATTGTCAGTATCTAATATTTTTATTTGACGTATAAGCCGGTCCATCTCTGCTAGTCTAGTTTTCTTTTCAATGTGGCCAAGACGTATAAAGGTACCCCTAATGAATGCCTTATTGGAGTTCCACAATACTTCAGGGCTAGATACTGATGGAGTGTTAACCTGAAAAAATTCCTTCAGATCACTCTCCAGAGTTGCCTTAAATTTCGGGTGTGACATCAAGAATTCATTACATCGCCATACATATGACCGAGGACAGTCA
Organism: Leptodactylus fallax; assembly: GCA_947044405.1. Taxonomy (NCBI): domain Eukaryota; kingdom Metazoa; phylum Chordata; class Amphibia; order Anura; family Leptodactylidae; genus Leptodactylus; species Leptodactylus fallax. The sequence goes on along the minus strand of CAMRHE010000007.1, from coordinate 12,194,372 downwards.
TATTTCTCCGAGACAAGAAGCGTGACCGCCGCGTGGTCAGACCATGTTATTTGCAAGATGGTGGACCGCATAATAAGAGGGAGAGTACATTGATCCACTAAAAATAGAGTAGCTATTACGTGCAGATGAGAAAAAAGTATAGTCTCGCTCAGTGCCATGCAGGATCCGCCAAGCGTCAAACAAATTATGGCGCCACAGAGCCTGTGAGAAAGAAGGGAGTCACTGAGAGAGGCCAGATGTGGTATCTACCAAAGGGTTGGGCGTTATGTTAAAGTCTCCCATCAACAGTAAGCAACCCTGCTTTCTTTTTTCAATCGCCTTCACAAGCCTTTCAAAGAATGCTACCTGTCTCTTATTAGGGGCATAAACCAACACCAACGTGTAAGTAACATTGTTGATGAGACACACCAATATAACGAAGCGCCCACCAGGGTCTGAGTATTGGGATAATAGCTGAAACGCCACTGTATCTCTGATCCCGATCAGCACTCCCCTACGTTTGGAGTAGTAATGAGCGTGGAGCACATGAGGATATGATGGGTGTTTAACGCGGGTGGCATCCTTCTTCAAAAGGTGTGTCTCCTTTACTGCTATTATGTCACAACCCTGAACCTGAACCACACCCCACAAATTAGCTCGTTTTTGAGGGGTATTCAACCGCCTAATATTTATGGACATAATCTTAAGAACCATCCTGCAAATCTAAAAGAGCTATAAGAATCGCCACATATAGACTAATACATAGAAATAATACTTAACCCTGCTGTTCTGTTCGGTTCTACTATACACATATAATGTTCCGGGCATTTTTGACCGGGCCTATTAAAGTCTGGATTTTTAACTAATTTAAGTGTTTTATTTGAATTTCTTTTGCATTATTATACTGTATGTGAACATGGTTGTTCATAAACAAAGGAAAAATGAAATCAAAAACGTAATTTTTATTTTTTTTGTGTCAAAAAAGTTACATCGCCTTATTGCATTATTCCTGCATATTGCACATTTGCACAAAAAAAAAATCTTTATAAAACTGTAAACTATAACTAATAACATCAAACTGTATGTAAATATATTTTTTTCAAAAAGAAAACAAACAAAAAATAAAAAGTCTAGTTTTTTCTATATAAAACTACTGTTGTATCCTCAGTAAAATAAAACGTAGAACTATAAACGTCTCTCTTACTGAGGATACCTTGCGGCAGTTCTGGCTTAGTTTTTCTAACAGTACCCAGCATGGTCATTTTTCTTTTCAGCAACATCTGCCCCAGTTGGTGTGATGTGAAAAAATTGTCACATGTAACATTTCGTCCTTTGAGTCCATGTGTCAAATCCAAAAGTACTCGCATACCTTGATTTTTTTCAGCTCTTTCTCCAGGGTTTTTTCCTATGTATACCTGAGCTTTTACAGCGTATGAACTTTTGCTGTCGCAAAAACTGAACTATATAGACCAAAATGAGATTATAACTCCTTTATTTTTTTTAAAAAAATGGCTGGAGATTAGTATAAAAGACTATCGGTCATTTTTGCCGAACAGTACAAGTGTAAAAAAAGACGTGGAGCAAAAAGTAAACAAAAAATAAATAAATAAAAACTGCTATTAGTAAGAACCCCTCAAATGAGGAAAAGTCAATGAACCACAAGTTTCAGAACCGCATAATGGGAATATTTTAAAAAATATCAAATTTCAAATTCGGTCATTTTTGACCGAACAGAACAGCAGGGTTAAGTACAGAAGTATGAGGTTGTCTCCATGCCAGAAAGCCGTTTCGACCAAAGTGCCAGAACCTGTAAGAAATAAATCAGCCAAACCATAGAGCTCAACAACGGTCAAGCCTAAAATAACAAGTAACACAGTACAGCGGACCAGCAGCTGTTACAATCTCGGGGGGATAAGTTCAGCAGCAGCAGACATAAGAATTTCCTAGGGAAAAGGAGAAAGAGCCTTCAGCGTTTGGCTTCTGGGGCTGGAAGTCTTCGGGTCTTCACTGGATGCCAACCATCAGACTGTTGGCCAGGAGGTTTCACACGTGGGAGATCGACAATAGGAATGTTCCATTTACTTAACAATTGTTTTCCTTCTTCTAAATTCCTGATCACATGTGTAAGATTATCTCGGGTTATCATCACTCGGACTGGGAATCCCCACTTGTACAGGATACGATGTTGACGAAGTGCAGCTGTAATGGGGAGTAGCTGACATAGTAGTTGTAAAGTTGCAGCCGACAAATCCGAGAAAATGGAGATCTTGTGAAACAGTTCAGGGAGACGGTCTAGTTTACAAGATGCTAATAACAACAAATCTTTAGTGCGAAAAAAGTGAATCCTCGCCAGGACGTCTTTTGGAATTGATTCGTCCAAATGTGAGGGTCTGTTGACTCTGTGTGCTCTGTTGATAGTTAAGTCTATAGACTAATGGCCAGGCAGTAAGGCATGCATCAGAGGGCAGTTCTCCCGTAGCAACCATCTCCAGAATGCCCCTGAATTTCAAATTATTCCTTCTTGACCAATCTTCCAAATCAGCTATTTTAGCTTTCAAAAAGGTCACATCATTTTCCACGTCATAATGTGCATCTATAAGGTCATTATGGGATGTAGCAAATTCCGCCATCTTAGATTCTATATGTACAGTGCGACTTTTCAGATCTTGAATGTCTCGCTCAAGTGGTGTGATCATAAGTGACATATCAGCTTTCAGTGATTTAGAGAAGGCTGTCAACATAACTTTCATAGAGGCCTCAGTCAGTAAGTTCTCTGATGCCGGTATATCAGCAAAAAAATCGACAAAAGGTGTTATAGAGTGTGTGTCATGTCTCACCTCTCCATCAGAGACAGCAGCATCTTGAAGTAGGGGTCTCAATTTAGCTGGGCAGGCAGTAGGAGACCGTGGCGCCGCTGTTGTGGAAGGAGAGCTAGACGTGCGTACCTCCTCGGCGCCATCTTGGGAGGACGACCAATCCGAGCAGGCCGCAGCCCTTGTTGGAGACGATGCAGCATACCGTGACTCCGTTACCGTCAGCAACTGCGGTAGTGATGGAGTGGAGAGGGTCCGCCAGTGTGCAGACAAGGTAAGCGGCTCATCGGGGAGGGTATTCAAGGGAGTCGAGGCCCAGGATGAGCCATCTTGGGCCTCCCCCCCTTCCCCGTGTGGGAAGTAAAAATCTGAAATTTTCTGCGGCTTGGCTGCTGTTTTCCGTTTTTTAGGCATTCTTGAGGCCAGCGGGTGTTCACCTACCAGAATCCGCCGAGGTAGCCACAGGATCGTTGCTGTGAAACGTCGCTGACAAGGCTCAATGCAGGAGATGAGGCGCCATCTTGGGAGGACGACCAATCCGAGCAGGCTGCAGCCCTTGTTGGAGACGATGCAGCATACCGTGACTCCGTTACCGTCAGCAACTGCGGTAGTGATGGAGTGGAGAGGGTCCGCCAGTGTGCAGACAAGGTAAGCGGCTCATCGGGGAGGGTATGCAAGGGAGTCGAGGCCCAGGATGAGCCATCTTGAGGCCAGCGGGTGTTCACCTACCAGAATCCGCCGAGGTAGCCACAGGATCGTTGCTGTGAAACGTCGCTGACAAGGCTCAATGCAGGAGATGAGGATCTATGCGGCCATCAAGATGGATTTTAGGGCAAGAGAGGCGTTGTGGAAATTACAAGTCGACTCAATATTTGGGGGGAAAAAAAAAACATATCCACGGAAACTGCAGATCAACGTACTTTGCGAGAATTAAAACATTGAGACAAACACTACATAGACAAGTCAAAACTTGGTGGAACAAAGTGTCATTAGAGAACTATCTAGGAAAACGATTCCTCGGGGTCTTCAGATATAGGTATTTCCATCTTTTGGTACATTGAATAATGATTTTTCTGATTGTTCAGAAACCATCTGTAATAATACAAGCAGGGCATTCATGGAGTAAATTATTGAATATAATATGAAAATCTTGGGAGAACTTAGTAATGAGGTTCATAAACTTGAACAAGAATTACGCAAGAGGCTTTCAGTTGCAGATATGGAGGCAATGAAGAAAGAACTTGATGAATCCATGACAGCTTGTGAAAAACATATCCAACTATTAAAGGGAAAAAAAATACCAATGTGATCTGACTGATGCTCAAAATAATAGAATTTACAAATAGAAATTTACTAAAAATGAGTCTAGGATCAGAACTTTGTCAGTATCTTCATATAATTCCACAGGTGGTGAATCATCCCACTCATCAAAAGGACGTGAAAGATATCACACTCAGCAATATAAACGCAAACAAGACAATTTGGATAGTATACAAAGATAAGTCTTCCGACAACATCTAATAATTTGGTGAGTAAAGGAACCAGTAATACTTTACAAATTATTAATTTATCTGATAAAATGGTAACTTTGCTACAACAGGAAGTTTTGAAATTTGGACTCAGTTTTGCGCTTCTTCCAGGTTTGATGCCTTTATGGTAATAACAGATCTTCACCTTTTTGCAAGAAAATTAATCTTTAAGAAAATTTATCACAAAGGATCTTCAGAATCTCTGTTTCCTTCTCCTGAAGAACAAGCAGCCTTATAGATACTGCAGGATCTGTCTGATGAACCAGATGAGACCTTTATAGATAAATTTCCAAATTCTTTTTAATCCAACCTTCTAAAAAATTTCCACCACTATCCATGGTTAACAACGCAGATATTTTTGATAACATGGTAAGTACTGAGCTCAAAAAAGTGTCATTAACAATTAACAAGGACAACTGTACTCATCATCATAGGGCTATTCAAGAATTATCTTTCATGTCTGATGTTGTAATTAAGCAATCAGACAAGGGAGGAAATGTAGTTATATGGCCTAAAAAATGTATGAGAAGGAATATTGAGTATTATAAAAGACTTACCTTCAATCCATTCCAAAAATTTGGCTCTGAACTATCCGCTCTTTTGCAGATGGCTGTGGAGAAAGGGACTCTTACACAGAAACAATTTACTTACGTTCTACCTGAATTTCCATCCGTTGCAACCTTTTTATATGCTCCCAAAGGTCCACAAAAACACATCCTGTCCCTCTGGAAGATCAATTGTATCAGGTAATAACAACTTATGTGAACCAATATGAAAATTTGTCGACTTCCATCTGAAACTGTTGGTAGAGACACTTCCTTCATATATTAAAGATACTTCAGATTTCCTCTTGAAAATTGATGGGATACATCTGGAACCAGATATGTACATAGTGACTTGTGACATGGAGTTTCTTTACACATCCATAAGACATCAAGATGGTTTAGAGGCAGTCCGGGCATTCATTTTAATGTCCATAATGAATGAAGACTTGGATGAGTTAATTTATGAGTTACTTTCCTGTGCCCTCACACACATTTTTTTCTATTCAAAGAGTGTTTTTACCTACATCTTCAGGGAACAGCAATGGGGGAGTCCTGTGCGCCCTCATATGCTAATTTGTTCCTGGGGCTGTGGGAGCACTCTATTTTTCTTACTGAATTTCCCCCTTTGCTTGAAAAAAGTTCAATTTTGGGGGAGATACATTGATGATGTTTTCATGATCTGGCAGGGTTCCATCAAGGACCTGGAAATGTTTATGGGCATCTTGAATTGAAATGATAGGAACATCAAACTCACCTTCAAATGGAGTCAATCTGAAGTGGACTTTTTGGATGTAAAGTTACAGGTTGCATCTGATGGTAAGATTCAAGCTGATCTTTTTCGAAAAGAAACTGCGACAAATTCATTATTGCATTTCAACTCAACACACCCAACGGGTCTCTTATGAAACATACCAGTTGGACAGTTCCTAAGGACCTGTAGAATTTGTTCGACGGATGATAATTTTGAAAAATTGCCATGTGATGTAGGACTTCGCTTTCGCGAACGCAGTTATGGCAAACAATGGATTCAAAAAGGCTTTAAGAGAGCAATTTCTTCAAACCGTAATGACATCTTGAGAACTCAAACTAGACCTCCGAAGTCACAAGAACAGTGAGCATTAGTATCCCAGATCTGAATGTATAGCGGATGATGAAATGTGAATATGTAAGTTGTGCGGAGTACATTGGAAGCACCAAATTCCCTACTATATCCCCAGTAGCTCCTAATGATTTGGCGATTCTTGGGATTTTTGTCTTCACATTGTGCAAGCTATATTTTTTTTATTTTTCTGGTGATGTAGCCATATGAAGACTTGTTTTTTGTGGCATGAGATGCATTTTGTAATGACACCATTTTGGGGTGCCTAAAACTTATTGAACACACTTTATTAACTCGGTTAATTTATTCAGTGGATTTAAAAAAAAAAAAAAAAAACTGGCATTGAGTTTTACCTTTTAAATTTTTAGCCATGCAGCATACAGCATAAGTAACATGTTACCTTTAGTCTGTGGGTCACTACGATACCTAATTTATATAGTTTTTTTATGCATTATTAATTTTGCAGAATTTAAACCCATTTGGGGACATAAATCAATTATTTTTGCATCGCCATCTTCTGAGATGTATAACATTTTTATTTTTTGGTTGACAGAGTTGGTTGAGGGCTTTTTTTTGTGGGACGTCCAGTGCTTTTTATTGGTACTGTTTTGGAGTGCATTTTTTGTAAGGCGTGATGGAGAAAAATCATTATTTCCGGTGTTTTTTTTTTTTCTGTTTTTTTTTCCTCCATATTGACTGTGCAAGTTAAATAATGTTTCAGTTTTATTGTATGGATTGTTAAGGATGCGACAATACCAAATATGTATTGTTTTTATAAATTTTTAGGGTTTTGTTTTATATTAAATTAATTTTATATAGGAAAGGGGCATTTTGGGGCTTTATTCATTCATTAAATTTTTTTTTTTTTTTTTTTTTACTGTTTAGTCATGTCTCACTAGGGGACCTGATCCAGCGATGGTCTGATCGCTGGTTCAGTACTATACACTGCAATACATGTATATACACATGTATTGAGGTGTATAGAGGATCTCTGCTGGACGAACTAGGTACTGAGGGGTATTAGCCCCTGGGGGCACTGGCAGACCCCGGGCTGCAGAAAATACATATAGGCACACCCCAATCTCACCCCGGGTGGCTGCGCTGTAATAGTACGCCTAAGGGTTAAGCATTTGTTGTTGTTGTCGACCACCCCAAGAACAAATCCACACATACTAAGGCATTTTCATGATCACCAACTGCTGCTGGCAGTTGAATATAGTCCTTCTGCAGTTGTTGAAATAGGTAAGCGATGGCCTTAGGAATATGCCTTCCTGCATATGTGAACAAAGCCTTAAAAAGAACACTTTTTAAGGCTGTGTTCACATTTACATCATGGCTTCTGCTATAAATGTATATCATGACATAATGCTGATTTTGTCTCATGGCAGACACCACCTTTACCCTAAGGATCCCATTGTTTTACATTGGGGTCTACTTAGTTTTATCACTTCACACTGAACATTTTGTTGTGATGATTCCTCATTACAACTACAGATATAAACACTCACTAACATTGGACAGCTGTGTACAAGTCCCAGGGCACAGTGTATTTAATTATAACTTTAGCAAACCAACATGAGTAACACTTTCACTGCTTATCGATCACTTATCTGCCAGCCATTCACATACCAGCTGTCCAACATCATCACTTACAGTAAACATATACATATCGTGTTTCTCTGAAAATAAGACATATTATTTTTTCTCTCCGAAAAAAGAGATAGGGCTCATTTTCGGGGTAGGTCTTATTGTTTAGGCACTGGAGCAAATCAGAATCTTTTCTGATTTGCCCCAGATGAATCTTGTAAAATGGTTAGGGTTAGTAACCCTAATTTACATTCACAATTGATGGTGCAGGGTCAAAGGGTTTTAAATAAACTTACTGGAACTCTCTCTCTCTAAACACTTTGTGTGGCAGTGGCACTGTGCCCTCTTTATCTCCTCTCCTTTACGCTAAGGGGGAGGTGCTGTAGTGGAGTGGCTGCGTCTGTGGGAACGAGCAGGGGTGGTACCTGACATCTGGTCACATAGGTGGCCAAGCCCACAGCATAGTAGCGGCCAGGAGGCAGCATTCGGAAGGCGGACTTGGGAGGCAGGAGGCGGGACTTGGGAGCAGGTGAGTAAAGGCTCATGTGAAATACAATCCTAAAAATATGTTTCCATAATCAGACAACTCCTTTCTTAAGGCCTTAGAACCATCATCTAAGCACAGTATAAAATATCCACATATTGCATAATTGGTTGCCATTTATGGGGCCCATTCCTACAACACTTGGGCCGGCGCATGATTATATTGCTTTGGTGAATTCTTTGCTCTCCGGAGGACGCAGATTCAGCACCCCCTCAAGTTACATCCCCTGTTTCCAGATAGACAGAGGGAAAGGAAAGCATTAACCAAATCAATATATGCAAATCATCCAGAGGTGTTCAGAATCAAATAAAACAATGGAAACAATGGTCTATACTCTAATTGTGACATCATAGCACAGGTATATACACTAAAAGATTACTGCATTCATTATGACATTACAGCATATGAAGAAAGTGATTATAACAACATCATATATTAAGTTATTTTCTAATCCATGTTACAGGACTACTCAGTAGGCACTGGTCTGCTTCTTTTCCTTAATTGAATTATATTTCTAGAGGTGGAGTGGAGAATGTCAACATGTGAGTGGAAAATATATATATTCACATATACAGACACTTTCTGGCAAGCCAGGTAGAGATTAACACAACCAACCATATTCAAATATGAACTAATTGCCATACATACCTGCAATTATATATAATAAATAACTAAGGTGTCAGCAGAAGTTGAAATCAACAATGTATATCTTTCAATTGTGGAAAAAGATCAGATCATTTCTTGCAACTACTAGGGTGACATTCCCCTCTAAAGCCAAAAGATCATCCACTGCTGACAGACAACAGAATTTTGCAGTTCCAGTTTACCCGACACAGGAACAATTTACAACGCATTTACAATTAATTTCCACTTCCTTATTTTACATGTTACACTGTGACAAGGCAGAATATTTTATAACTGTAAAATGAATGTACATGGCAAGTTTAGGGAGTGTTTACACGACTGTTGGTGACCGCCAGTAGTGTCTGCTGCTAATGTCCGTTACAAGATTTCAACAACGGACACTATCAGAACCATAATAAATCCATTAAAAATCCCATTGAAATCAATTTTATTTTTTAGATTTCTGTTGTCTGTTAGTGACCGTTAGTGTCAGTTTACACCAAATCTGTCACATGTCCATTATTTTTCGCGGACACAAAAATCCAGGGAGCAGGACTTTTGTGACTACAAAAAATAACTGTTTTATGCTAGACATCAAGCATTTTTTTTTTTACATTAATGTCTATGGGAAATGGATTCATAACGGGTGGTAATAGACAGTCATCAATAACCGTCCATTTTTTTTTTGTGTCTAAGCATGCTCAGAAAGGAAAAGACAACTCTGAGGATACATGTGGAAATTTGTTTTAAAATGTACATTTCTGTAAGAAATTATGGTTTATGCACAAAAAATATACACAATAAAATAAATGTAAATAAAAGTAATTTTATTAAAAATAAGTATTTTTTTTTTTATTAAACAAACAAGAGAAGCAGAGGCAAAAATGACTATTATGTTTTCTTTAAGATAGTGTCAGGGGAAACCTTCCCTAACACCATCTTTAACCCCTTAACGACCCAGGGCGTAATAGTACGTCCTGAGTCGCATGACGATGTATGGAGAGCGCTCAGGAGCTGAGTGCTCTCCATACACCGTGGGTGCCGGCTGTATAACACAGCCAGGACCCGCAGCTAACAGCAGCGATCGGTGCCTGCACCGATCGCGGCTGTTAACCCTTTAGATGTCGCGGTCAAACGTGACCGCGGCGTCTAAATTGCGGAGCTGCCAAGGGCGCCGCCATTTTTACCTCATCGCCGCCCTCCAGAACGTCATCGGAGGGCGGCGCTTGGTTGCCATGACAGCCGGGAGCCTATTGAAGGCTCCCAGGCCTGTCATTACAGTATAGCTATTACACGATGCCAGAGGCATCGTCTAATAGCAGTGAAGGCATTTTGCTATTCACTGCGATACAGTAGTATCGCAGTGAATAGTATGATCGATCAGACTCCCTAGGTTTCAAGGTCCCTAAGGAGTCTGATCATACAAGTAAAAGTATTAAAAAAAAAAAAAAAAAAAAAAAAAAAAAAAAGTTTTTAAAAGTATGAAAAAATTAAAAAAAACACAAGTTCAAATCACCCCCCTTTCCCTAGATCAGATATAAAAGTAAATAAACAAAAGTAAGCATAAACACTTTAGGTATCCCCGTAGCGGGGAAAAAAAACCAAAATGGCCAAATAGCGTTTTTTTCAACACTTTGTCTCCTATAAAAAATTGAATAAAAAGTGATCAAACCATCAGATCTTTCCCCAAGTGGTATCAATAAAAACGTCATGTTGTCCCGCATAAAAAGACGCCTTACCCAGCTCCATACATGTAAATATGAAAAAGTTACAGGTGACACAATATGGCGACGCAACATTTTTTTTCTATTTAGCAAAGTTTTAAATTTTTTAAAAGGTATCGAAACATTACAAATACTATATCAATTTGGTATCGCCGTGTTCGTACTGACCCGCAGAATACAGGTAACATGTCATTTTTACCACACAGTGAATGGTGTAGAAATTAAACCCATATGAATTTGGCGCAAATGCAGTTTTTCTCCAATTGCACCTCATTCTGAATTTTTTTCCAGCTTCCCAGTACATTGCACAGCATATTGAATAGTGTCATTACAAAGTACAATTTGTTTTGCAAACAATAAGCCATCATGTGACTCTGTGAACTGAAAAATGAAAAAGTTATGGCTCTTGGAATGTGGGGAGGGAAAAACGAAAATGTAAAAACAAAAAATGGCCGGGTCATTAAGGGGTTAAAGAAACCATGTACAAAACACAAGCAGAGTCAATGCTAAATAATGGTTTTATTAAATGCTGTGGCAGTTGCATTGAAAATGGAGCATGCTGAGGAATAAAGTCTCTCATTTTCAGTGTTCAGGACTTTAATCAGCACATTTGACTGTCCAAAAAAAAAAAAATTCCAATAAAAAAATCTAGACTCTAGCCATCCTGCCAGTCCACCCAAATGCTGCAAAATTGTCCCTCATCCCTTTTCTGGTAGTTGAATCCACGACTGGAATATTTTTTAAGAATGTTCCCGTACATCTGGAAGTCCTCATCGTCAAGAACCACAAATGGCAATCCAAAATTTCCAGAATATAATTTCCGTCCCATTGCAGAGTCCTTGAAGATTCTGGAGTCGGTGTGGCCATATGCCCCAATGTCCACAGCCACAAAACGATACTTGGAATCAGCAATGGCCATCAAATGTACTTCTTATAATTGAAGAACAGGGAGCCACTCCTTGCACATTTCTGGATACGGATGTGCTTTCCATCAACTGCTTCTACACAATGTGGAACCTGCTTCTCCTCCCAGAACTTCTCTGCAATGTCCTTCCATTGTTCTGTTGTTGGATGTGGGATAAATTCGTTGTGCAGCAAATCCCACAGGACCTGGACGATGTAGGAGATTGTTGACTTGCCAAGACGGAACTGGAAATACATGGAGGAGAAGCTCTTGCCTGTTGCCAAATACTTTCAAATAAAAAAAAAAAAAAAAAAAAAAGAAAGAAATATAAATGTGGAATATATATAGTGGAAATACAATGTTGATACTCACCAAAGGATCACTATGAAGGGCTACTCTGGTGATAAACTTCTCCGCAAGTGGGTTTCTGCCTCTGGAGCCTGGATGACAGCCATTGCAGAAGTTCATCAAAGGTAAAAATACTCATATGCAGGTAGTCATATAACGTCTCCGGATGTTGGCGCAGTGCTCCATAAAGAGTTGAATAAACTTCCCTTGTCATGTGGGCTGATGTTATTGAATGAAGCAGAAGCGTCGCCTTTGCCATCGTCTCTGCCTGGCAATCCTTTTCCATTTCATCCTCAGCCTGATCATCTGTAGGTCAAAAAAGCAAAGATGGAAGAATCATTTAAAAAAATTACAGCAGCAGCACAAGTAGAACTGGAACACAGAAACAATACTCTCCTCTCCAAAGTTGGCTCCAGGCTGAATTGTCAGCTCTTCTTCCTGCTTTAATATTCTCTCTGTCGTCATTAGGTGTTATGGCAACCAAATAAACACATAAAACGGACTGAAACCTAAAGGACAATAATGGACAAAAATGGACCTTAACTGATGGTTTTGTGTTTGTTTTTTGTGTTTTTTCAACGGATCTGTTTAATCCGTTAAGTACACAGCCCAAAAGTGCGTTAAGGACCAGGCCTTGTTTTTCAAAATTGACATGTCACTTTATATGGCAAGAACTTTGAGACGCTTTAACTTACACAAGTGATTTTGAGATTTTGTTTTCTCGTGACACATTGTACTTCATGTTAGTGGTAAACACTAATCAATATTTTTGTATTTATTTATAAAAAAAAATAGGATATTTGATGGAAATTTGGAAAAAAATTGCAATTTTCAAAATGTGAAATGCTCTGCTTTTCAGACAGATATTGATACCACCCAAATACATTAATAAATATTATCTACCATATCTTTGCTTTATATTTGCATCATCTTTTAATCGTCCTTTAATTTATTTTGGATGTTAGAAGGCTTAGAAGTGTAACAGCGATTTTCCAGATTTACAAGAAAATTTCCCAAACTAATTTTTTAGAGACCACTTCAGTTCTGAAAGGCCTATATATTAGAAACCTCCATGAATCACCCAATTTTCACAACTGCACCCCTGAAATAATTCAAAACAGCATTTGGGAAGTTTGTTAACCCTTTAAGCATTTCACAAGAGTTAAAACGATATCAAGGTGAAATGTAGACATTTCATTTTTTTCCACTAATCCCTTCATTTAGCCCTAAAATGAACACATTCACAAAATGTTAAAGGAGAAAATACATCTAACAATTTGTTAGGCAATTTCTTCTGAGCACAGAAATTACCCACATGTGGGTGTAAACTGATGTTTGGGCACACGGCGGTGCACGGAAGGGAAGGAGCGACACTGGACGTTTGAAAAGCAGATTTTGCTGGAATAGTCTTCAGGTGCCATGTCTCATTTGCAAGGCCCCTAGAGTACCAATACAATGGAAACCCCCTAAAAGTGATCCCACTTTGGAAACTACACCCCTCACAGAATTCATCAAGTTGTATAGTGAAGATTTTGACACAGTTGTTTCACAGATTTTACTAACATTGGGATGTATAAATGAAAAATTACTAAAACGTAGGAGAAAAAAAGGAGAAAAAGCACCCCAAAGTTTGTTAAACAATTTCTCCTGAACATGGTAATACCCCATATGTGGTCGTAATCTGCTGTTTGGGTACATGGTGGGGCTCTGAATGATAAGAGCGCTATTTTTGCTTTAGTAGGGCAGATTTTGCTGGAATAGTTTTCAGGTGCCATGTTGCATTTGCAGAGCCCCCAAAGTACCAATACAGTGGAAACCCCCTAAAAGTGACCCCATTTTTGAAACTACACTCCTCACAGAAAATGTCAATGGGTATAGTGAGCATTTTGACCCTTCAGCTGTTTCACAGATTTTATTAACATTGGGACATGAAAATGAAAAATTACTTTTTTTTTTCCAATAAAACATCAATTTAGCCCCAAATTTTTCATTTTCACAAGAGGACAAAGGAGAAAAAGCTCCCCAAAGTTCGTTACATAATTTCTACTGAACACAGAAATGCCCCATATGTGGTTGTAATCTGCTGTTTGGGTACATGGTGGAGCTCAGAATGGAAAGAGCACTATTTAGCTTTTGGAGGGCAGATTTTGCTGGAATAGTTTTTGGGTGCCATGTCGCATTTGCAGAGCCCCTAAAGTACCCATACAATGGAAGCTCCCAAAAAGTGACCCCATTTTGGAAACTACACCCCTCATAGAATTTATGGTGAGCATTTTGACCTCACAGCTGTTTCACAGATTTTATTAACATTGGGACGTAAAAATGAAAAATTACATTTTTTTCCAATAAACCGTCCATTTAGCGACATATTTTTAATTTTTGCAAGTGGTGAAAGAAGAAAAAACACCCCACAGTTTGTTACACAATTTCTTCTGAACACAGAAATGCCCCACATGTGGTCATAAACTGCTGTATGGGTACATGGTGGGGCTCAGAATGGAAAGAGCGCTATTTAGCTTTTGGAGGGCAGATTTTGCTGGAATAGTTTTCGGGTGCCATGTCTCATTTGCAAGGCCCCTAAAGTACCAATACAATGGAAACCTCCAAAAGTGACCCCATTTTGAAAACTACACCCCTAAAATTTATCTAGGGGTATGGTGAGCATTTTGACCTCACAGCTGTTTCACAGATTTTATTAACATTGGGACGTAAAAATGAAAAATTACTTTTTTTTCCAATAAACCGTCCATTTAGCAACATATTTTTAATTTTTGCAAGTGGTTAAAGAAGAAAAAACACCGCAGTTTGTTACACAATTTCTTCTGAACACAGAAATGCCCCATATGTGATTATAATCTGCTGTATGGGAACATGGTGGGGCTCAGGATGGAAAGAGCGCTATTTGGCATTAGGAGGGCAGATTTTGCTGGAATAGTTTTCAGGTGCCATGTCGCATTTGCAGAGCCCCTAAAGTACCAATACAATGGAAACCCCTCAAAAGTGACCCCATTTTAGAAACTACACCCCTCAAGCAATGTATCAAGAGGCATTATCATTTTGAGCCTAAAAATGCTTCACAAAAATTAATGTACACAGTGAAAATTAAAGTTTTTAAAGAAATATCCAATTTCAGTGCCTAATACGTTGCGGCCACTTTGAGGCATCTGAGACATACACTCCTAAAACTATTAAGTGGGCTATCCCGGGGACAAAAAAAAATTATATATGTGGGTGTAAACTGCTACTTGGACACACAGCAGGGCTCAGAAGGGAAGGAGCACTGTGTTTTTTTAGCTTTTGGAGTATTTTCTGGACACCATGTTGTTTTTGCAGAGCCCTGGAGTTGCCAGTAAACTGGAATTCCCCAAGAAGTGACCCCATTTTGTAGGGGCAATTTTAGGGTCTCTGCAAATGTGACATGGCGTTCCAAAAGTACATAGCGCTCCTTCACATCTGCACACTGCTGTGTGCCCAAATGCCCAGTTTATGCCCTCATTTATGACACTGGTGTACCCAGGATAACATACTTAACAATGCCATATGTGGGTATAAACTGCTGTTTGGGCACAGAAAGGAAGAAGTGCTATTTTGGTTTTTGGAGCACAGTTTGGTTTTTGGACACCATGCCACTTTTGCAGAGCCCATGAATTGCCAGTAAAGTGGAATCTGCAGACATGTCACCCCGTTTTGGAAACTACACCACTGAAGGGATTTATCAATTGGTATAGTGAGCATTATTAACCCTTAAGTGTTGCATTCTTTTAATTTCCAGAAATGAATGCACAGCTGATAATGAAAAGTTAAAAATAAAATTTTTCCAGAGATTCGCCATTTCAGTGTCCAGCTTATGTCTGCACAGACACACACTCCAAAAACTGTTAAGCAGGTATCCTGGGAACAACAGCTTTTGGAGTGTTTGCCTCTGATACAAGCTGGGCACAACATATTACGCACAAAAATTATGTGTTCCTGGAAAAATTGTCATTTTCACCTTTCACCATCCGCTGCGTATTCATTTATGGATAATAAATTATAGCAACACTTGGGGGTTAAAAATGCTCACTGTACCCCTGGATAAATTCCTTCAGGGGTGTAGTTTCCAAAATGGGGTGACATGTCAGGGGATTTCACTGTACTGGCATTTCAGCTCTGCAAAAGTGCAATGGCATCCAAAAACCAAACCGTTCAAGTCTGTGCTACAAAAAACAAATAGTGCTCCTTCCCTTCTGTGCCCGGCTGTGCCCAAACAGCAGTTTATACCCACATATGACATTAAGTATGTTACCCTGGGTACACCAGTGTCATACATGTGGGCATAAACTGCAGTTTTGGCACACAGCAGGGCACAGAAGCGAAGGAAGGCTATGTGGCTTTTGGAGTGCAGATTCAGATGTTTGGTATCTGGACGCCATGTCAAGTTTGCAGAGCCTGTAAGGTAGTTTAAAAGTGGATTCCCCAAATGAGTGACCTCATTTTGAAAAGTGCACCCCTCAAAGAATTTATCAAGGGGTGTAGTGAACATTAGTATCCCAGGTGTGAATACACAGCAGATGGGGAAAAGTGAATATGTAAGATGTGTGGAGTACATTGGGAACACCCAATTCCCTATAATGACATCATCTTTGGGCGCCTATAACTTATTGAATAAATTTTATTAATTCTTTCTTGGTGGATTAAAAAAACCCCCATCAATTCTGGAATTGCGTTTAAAATTTTTCACCATGCAGCATAAAGCATAAGTAACATGTTACCTTTATTCTGCGGGTCGGTCCGATTACGGCGATACCTCATTTATATTGTTTTTTTTATGTGATACTAATTTTGCAGAACAAAAACCCATTTGGGGACATAAATTTATTGTTTTTGTATCGCCATCTTCTGAGATGCGTAACATTTTTACTTTACAGTTTACAGTTAGTTGAGGGCTTATTTTTTGCGGGGCAACCTGTGCTTTTTATTGGTACTGTTTTGGGGTACATATGACATTTTGATCACTTTTTATGGTATATTTTGTAAGGTGAGATGGAGATTACTTCCGGCGGGTTTTTTCTGTTTTTTTTTTTCCCAGCGTTCACCGTGTACGTTAAATATCGTTTAAGTTTTATTGTACAGGTTGTTACGGATGCGGCGACACCAAATATGCATTGTTTTTATTAATTTTTAGGGTTTTTTTATATATTCATTTTATATAGGAAAAGAGAATTTTTGGGGCTTGATTCTTTTATAAATTTTTTTTTCACACACTTTATTTTATTTTTTTTAACTTTTTTTTTATTTTTTCATGTGTCCCATTAGGTCACCTGAGCCAGCGATACTTTGATCGCTGGCTCAGTACTATAGACTGCAAGACACAAGCAATACATATGTCTTGCAGTCTATACAGTAAGTCAGCGCTATGCAGAAGCATATATCACAAGGCATTATGGGAAAGGAGCTGGGAGCTCATGCGCCCTCTGTTGGATGTAACAGATCCTCAATTTGCTTTTGACCCACTGAGTCTTGAGACAGCAAAAGGGATTTTAGCCAAGCCAATTTCATTTATCTGCATACAGCGCCGTTTCGGGATTGTTGTCCTTCATCAGTGCAGAGCAAAATGATCTGGCTGGCTTTGTGGGAGGCAATGAGTGGGTTATGGACAGAGACATCTCTCCTTGAGGAGAGCACCAGTGAAGGTGTGTAGAGTTTTAAATTGCCTTTCGCCCTCTACTAAGCATCTACATATCACAAGGCATTATCGGAAAGGAGCTGGGAGCTCATGCGTTGGATGTAACAGATCCTCAATTTGCTTTTGACCCACCGAGTCTTGAGACAGCAAAAGGGATTTTAGCCAAGCCAATTTCATTTATCTGCATACAGCGCCGTTTCGGGATTGTTGTCCCTCATCAGTGCAGAAGCATAGACTGACTTCCGGAGGTCCCGGCAGGATCAACTAGGTACTGGGGTCTCCAGGCAGCCTGGGGTCACTGGCCAGACCCCGAGTTACAGATTATAGATATTGGCACCCCCCGATCTCGCCGAACCCAGTTCCGACCAGAGGTTATGGAGCAGGGTGTTAGCTGTCAGTTACAGCTAACACCCGATTCCGATGCCGCCCTCGAGCGTACTAGTACACCCTGTTGCACGAAGTACCAAGCGCACAGGACGTAATAGTACGTCCAATGTCGTTAAGGGGTTAATGCCCGTTCGTTTTTGTCCGCTATTATTTGTTTTGTTTTTTTTTTAACGGATACTTTCATAACAGAATCCAGACAGTAGCCTTTAGACTTACAAATAAAATCAGCCTATTCACACACAATTCTATACAATAACACTCGGTGATCTAGAGCCTTGCACTTATCTTGTTCTGAGAGACAACTCATATAATACAGCCCTGCTTAATTACTTATAAAGTACAAGTAGTGCAGCCCTGCTTAATTAAATTTTAACATTATATTACAGTAGCATATATATGATGTCAGGGTCGGACTGGCCCACCGGGGAATCGGTGAATCCACTGGTAGGCCCCGAGCCCCGACTATTAGTCCTCATGTCATGGGGGCCCGATCTGGATGGTCAGGACCAGTGGAGTTACGATCGCGGTCGCAGGGGGCGCGACCGCGACCGGACCCGGCAGGGTACGGGGCCAGCTGGAGATGGCCGGGGCCCTAGACCACTATGATAGCGGTCGGGGAAAGCCTGGTTCCCCGACCGCTATACATACTGTTATTGGAAAGGGGCCCTGGCATATTGCAGGCCCCTTTCCAATAGATGGCAGCCCAGGGGAGGTGACTGAAAATAATAAATACATATTCTCACCTCTCCTGGGCACAGGGTCCTCTCTGGCTCTCCTCCGTCATGTGACTGAGGCCTGTGATTAGGCCCCGGCAGTCACATGGGGGCGCGACCGCGTAATGACGTCAGTGCGCCCCCACGTGACCGCTGATGACCAATCACAGGCCTCAGCAGCAACGTCGGAAAAGGGCCTGAAGACGCTAAAGACAACAGGATGGAGCGAGGATGCCAAGGAAAGGTAAGGCAAGGTGAGTATGAGAGTTTGTTATTTTTAATCACTTCCCCTGGGCCTCCGATTATTATTATTATACTCTGGGGTTTGAGAAGACCCCAGAGTATAATAATAGCACTGAAGCGGAGTGGAGGGGGCTATTGGGCGCATATAATACTGTGTGGGTCCACTGTGGAGCTTATAATACTGTGTGGGGGCCACTGTGGAGCTTATAATACTGTGTGGGTCCACTGTGGAGCTTATAATACTGGGTGGGGGCCACTGTGGAGCTTATAATACTGGGTGGGGGCCACTGTGGAGGTTATAATACTGGGTGGGGGCCACTGTGGAGCTTATAATACTGGGTGGGGGCCACTGTGGTTATACTCCATACAGTGGCTCCTTCATTTTTTTTTAATTACGCCGGTGCAGGTGAAAAAAACAAAACAAAAAAACCCAGAGCAGTTCAGTCCTGCAGTTCTGTTGTTTTCTTCCAGCGCAAGTTCCCCCTGCACGTGACTACCTCTGATGTCACGTGACCCCTGAGGCCAATCATTGGCCTAAGGGAAGGGACCTGGGACATCACAGCCAGTGAGGAACTCCGGCAAAAAGAAGACAGCGGAGCTGCGGGACCGGACCGTGCTGGGAGGACACCAGAGCACCGGAGACAGGTGAGTATGTTTAGCATGTTTTTTTTTTTTTTTGGGGGGGGGGGGGGGTTAGGGGGGATTCACCTACCCCGGACTAATTATAAAAAAGAAAAAAATTATACTGGACAATCTCTTTAAAGTGTGGTGTATTAGGGGGGTATATTAAAGGGGTTGTCTAGGCATAATTTGTTATGGTTTATCCTCAGGATAGGCCATAGATACCTGATCTGTAGGGGGCTGACCCTGGACCGATCAGCTGTATAGAGCCACTTCTGATGCCCGTACTGTACACAATACAGGGCCAGAAGCAGAAAGCTCTGTCCACTGTATATTAGCCGGGCACCTTCACTGTATCTCAGCACTTATTGAAGTCAGTAGGAGCTGAGCTGCAGTGAAGGCACCGGGCTGCTATACAGCGGATGGAGCTTTCTGCTTCCGGCCCTGTGTTGTGTACATAATAGGTACCGGAAGTGGCTCCAAACAGCTGATGGGGCCATGTGTCAGCCCTCTACCAATCAGGTATTTATGGCCTATCCTGAGCATAGGCCATAAAAAAGATTAACCCTGGACAACCCCTTTAATATGCCCCACACAGTTTAATGTCCCCCCCACAAGATGTTAGCCCCCATCACTGCTCCCACACAATATAATGACCCCATCACTGTTCCCCATACAGTATGGGGGACCAGTGAAGAGGACACTATGTGGGGGGACCAGTGAAGTGACCATAGAAAAAATAAATAAGAAAATTTAAAAAAAAAAGCATACTCACCTGTCCCCAGCACCCCGTTGTCCCCTGCCTGTGTCTGTTCGGTCTCATGGCGGCGCCTCATTTCTGGAAATCCTGTACCTAATTGGTCTTAGCGATCACATGAGGTGCAGGACTCCCAGCAAGGAGTCGCCGGCATGAGACTGAATGGACACTGGCAGCGGACAACGGAGCGCCGGGGACAGGTGAGTGTTTTTTACTTTACACCTCCCGCCAGCCACATGGGTTGCTCCAATTCCTGGACAACCTCTTTAAAGGATTTATCCATCTTCCTAATATTGATGGCCTGTCCTTAGTACAGTGTCCATATTTGGACATCTTCAGATATCAGTGTCAAACATCAGATTAATAGCAGTTTACAACAGTGACACCTGACTTTGACTTTGATTCTGACAACGACTTTGACTTTGATTCTGACAACGACTTTGATTCTGACAACGACTTTGACTTTGATTCTGACAACGACTTTGATTCTGACAACGACTTTGACTTTGATTCTGACAACGACTTTGATTCTGACAACGACTTTGACTTTGATTCTGACAACGACTTTGACTTTGATTCTGACAACGACTTTGACTTTGATTCTGACAACGACTTTGATTCTGACAACGACTTTGACTTTGATTCTGACAACGACTTTGATTCTGACAACGACTTTGACTTTGATTCTGACAACGACTTTGACTTTGAGTCTGACACCTGACATGCAGTTTCTGGGCTGGTTGTAAAACTTAGATGACTTCTGACTTTCATATCTGATTGAGTCACAAGTCAGCAGTCAGCTATGAAGCATATACAATGTTACACTGTGATTGGCCAGTCTGACTGACCTCTGAGTGACCTCACTGCTCACACTCAGGAGTAGAAGATACTTGTATAAGGCTGCAGGCTGAGAGCTCCATGAGTCTGATAAAAAGTTGTCTGACACAAAGTTGTCTGATACCTGAGTGTGATCAGAGATCAGACTCGCACATCATCTGAGTTTTTCATATACATACAAGCCAGCCAGCACATACAGTGGTGGAGATTTATCAAGTAAAATGCTCCATAATTCTGGTATCATTTTCACCAAATAACCTCTCTAACATGTTGTGTGCCACATTCATAAAGTGTTTTAAATACTTTTATTACTTGTACAAAAAGGGGCGTGACCTACAACACTGTGCTGCAAAAATACATACAAATAACCTCTCTAACATTTATCAAGTGTTTTAGGCTGAGGCCCCACGTACCAGGCTGCAGCAAAAAAGCGCTGTGGAAAAAACCTTGGCAGAAATGCATCACAGTTTTTCCCTCAGAGATTTTCGCAGAAAGTCTGGTGAGGTTTCCTCTGCGGACTTTCTGCTTCCATTATACCTATAGTGAAACCGCCAGCATTTGCGGTTTCACTATAGTTGTGACTCAATCAGATATGAAAGTCAGAAATCATCTAAGTTTTACAACCAGCCCAGAAACTGCATAGAGTCAGGTGTCAGACTCAAAGTCAGGTGTCAGACTCAAAGTCAAAGTCGTTGTCAGAATCAAAGTCGTTGTCAGAATCAAAGTCAAAGTCGTTGTCAGAATCAAAGTCAAAGTCGTTGTCAGAATCAAAGTCAGGTGTCACTGTTGTAAACTGCTATTAATCTGATGTTTGACACTGATATCTGAGGATGTCCTAATATGGACACTGTACCTTAGGATAGGCCATCAATATTACATCTGCGATGATACAACAGCCAGGACCTCTGCAGATCAGCTTTTCCAGGACAATGCGGCTACAGGTAAAGGTAACAATTCTAGGAGCCACGCTGTTCACTTGCCATACAAGGTGTAGCTGTAGGTTTATGTAGTGCAGTGGTGCACATGGTATAGTGGGTGAGCAGCATGGCTCCCGGCATGTTATTACCTTTATCCGCCCTGTCTCGGTACCGCTGATCTGCAGGGGTCGTGATGGTGGGCCCCTAGAAACAATTCCACTGGTGGGCCCTAGACATCCCAGTCCGACACTGTATGATGTCATATGTGTTTAGAGGGGCAGAAGGCTACAATGTACACCTTTCTAAGCTCTCCCTTTTTCTCCTGTCATCAGTTACAGTGCTTTGCAAAAGTATTCATACCCCCTTGAACTTTTTCACATTTTGTCACCTTACAAGTGACTTCTGAAGACAATTTATTGCACTGGATTTTATTTAGGGGTATCAGAGTACAGTGGGGGTGAATACTTTTGCAGGTCACACTTTTCAGATTTTTATTTGATTACAATTTTGAAAACCGTGTATCATTTTCCTTCCACTTCACAATTATCTGCTACTTTGTGTTAGTCTATCACTTAAAATCTCAATAAAATATATTTAAGTTTGTGGTTGTAAAGTGACAAAATGTGAAAAAGGTTCAAGGGGTATGAATACTTTTGCAAACCATTGTGTATGGTTTTAAATAGTGTGTTTGATGTGTTTGTATCATGCTATGCCTAAGAGTATTTTTTTTTCCTCGAAACGCATAAGCATTTCTTCCCCTTGCATGATGTGATTTTGTTTTTATGAGGATCATTAAAAGTTAAATTTTGTGGATATTTGCTTGGAGCTGGAATTTCTTTTTCATTGTTTGATAACTTCTGCTGATTGCTGTCTCACAGTCCAAGACACTTTACCGTGCACCATGCAACATCCAACATCTCCACTGGACTAGTTTATGTGAGGTGAGTTGTGAATTTCAGTTTTTCTATCTTTGTCATAAAGAAATACACTGCCTGATCCACCTAGCTATGGAGAAGTGGAGGCTTTTAGACCCTTCCTCTTATCGTGAAATTGTAATAGGAGATTCTCCTCTCTCCTCCAATCCTCAGAGGCCTGCAGGTACTTAATAAGGCATCTCCTAACGTCTAGGCAATGCAGACGCTCTTCTCCTGAATTCTTAGGGTTTGCACAAAAGAAAGGGAGGAAGACCTCTTGTTCTCTGTGAAAGTCGGAGGTGACTTTTGGTAGGAAGCTGGATAAAGGTCGAATAGTGACCCTATCATCAGTTATGACCGTGTAAGGAGGCCTGGAGAAAAAAGCCTACATCTCAGGAATTCTTCTAGCTGATATTATAGCTAGAAGAAAGGAAATTTTGAGAGTAAGCAATCTGATAGATAGGCTTTCTAAAGACTTAAAAGGAGTCTGAGTGAGCGCTGAGAGCACCAGATTAAGATCCCAAGGGAGGACAAGGCACCTAGAATCAGAATTAAGGCGCTTTGCTGCCACCAGAAAGCTCTTGATCCAAGAGTGTTCTGCTAATTTAAAATTGAAAAAGGCACTCAGAGCTGCCACCTGGACCTTTAGAGTACTTGGTCTTAGCTTTTTTTTTTTTTTCTTCAAACCTGCTTGGAGGAAATCTAGGATGAGAGGAATATTAGGGGGCAGTAATGGGTCTTGTTCTGACTTAGAGGATCTGCAGAAGGCCTGCCAAATCTTTAAATAGATATTAGATGTAATAGTGTTTTTTTATTGGTCAACAAGGTACCTACTACCTTTTGAGATAAACCGCACCTAGATAAAAATTAGCCTTTCAAATTCTATGCCATTAGTTGAAGGTTGTTGACTGTAGGTTGGAACAGAGGCCCCTGTTGGTGAAGATTCTCCCTCTTCAGTAGAGGCCAGGGGGAAGACACTGAAAGGATTATTAGTCAAGAGTACCAGGCTCTCCTGGGCCAGTTCGGAGCAATAAGGTTGACCTCTGCTCTGTCCTCCCGAATTTTCTTCAGGGTAATTTTTATATGATCATTAAAAGTTAAATTTTAATTTTTCCAAATTTTTGAAGTGCTGGATTTTTCTCCATTTTTGCTGAGTTTGCCTTTTGACCGAGAGGTTATTCCGTGCATTTGAGGATTTGGATTCCGAGGATTTAGATTGATCTACAATCAAGATCTAAGATACATGAGGTGGCTGTGAGTTTTTGTCTTTTTTTCTTCAAACATTTTTGTACTGCTGATAGGCTTAGAAAACAGTTCTTGGCCCAGATGAAAACTGAATCGGAAAGGGATAGAAGGGATGATAACCGAGTTCCCCCTGCTGTAGAGTTGTCTGAAAGGATGCTCACGTCCTTTCCCTGTAAACTGTTCTGAGCTGACAAGAGGCCCTTCTGAATAGCCAGAAGTCCCTTGTAGTTTGAAGAGGAATGTCTGTTCCTCTTCAAGCCAGTTTCATCCATCACAGCAGCGAGATTCTGACTCTGGAGGAGAGGAGGATCTTTGAATCCAGGGTCGAGCAAGAACCGTCCCAAAAACTTAAGATCTCCTGCTGAAGGGGGGCGACAATGAAATCTTGGAATCTGGCCCATTTTACTGCTGGTATTGTCGATGTTAAGACCCCCAAGACCGACATAGCTTGTCTTATTGAACATCTGTAAGTCAGGAAGGAAGGC
Organism: Leptodactylus fallax; assembly: GCA_947044405.1. Classification (NCBI taxonomy): domain Eukaryota; kingdom Metazoa; phylum Chordata; class Amphibia; order Anura; family Leptodactylidae; genus Leptodactylus; species Leptodactylus fallax. The sequence continues at coordinate 12,169,892 of CAMRHE010000007.1, read as the reverse complement.
CATTTGACTGGAGGAATTCAACTGAATGCCCAGGAATGGCCTGATCATCGAAGGAAAAAAACAAGACTTTTCCTGTTTAAATGTTTCACCCCAAACCCTCCACACGGTTGTGCAGAGAAAATGGCAGTGAGCTACCGATTCCTGATGGGAAGATACCAGGAGAAATTGTCCAGGTATGAAATAGTAAGACTCTGCTTTCTGAGGTAAGCCTTCATCTCTGCTACAACCTTGGTAAAGATCCTGGGTGCTTAGGAGACTCCAAATGGGAGGGCCTGATACAGGAGATGGACCCAAGAGCTGTGCATCCAGACTACTAGTCTTAGTTAATTCTCTGGAGGATCCATGAATGGGGATGTGGTAATATTGAGAGATACCATTAGACAATCCTGAAAAAGGAGATTGATTGTCTCCATTCTGAACCTTTTGTAGACCAGAAATTTGTTTAAGGCTTTTAAGTTTATGAATAACCTAAATTTTCCATTTGGTTTCTTGACCATAAATAGAGGAAAATAGAAACCTGTCCCCCAACTCCTTCTTTGGAACTGGGATGACCACTCCCTTCTGAATAAGGGACCATACTTCTTCCTGAAGGGCCTGTCTCCTGATGGGATCCTTTGGGCAAAAACCTGTCCTTTAGTAGGGAGGAAAAATATTCTAGCCTGAAACCCTGGGCTATCCCCTCTAGAACCGAGGAGCAAGCCGAAATGTCCCTCCAGGCCTGAAGGAATTGGGATAAACTCCTTCCCACTGGGAACCTGGCATCACTGCTGTGGTTCTTTATTACGCTTATCCTGTTGGGAAAAAAAATGAATTCCCCACTACTTTTATTCTGGGAGTTCTGAAATTTACCCTTATACTGTCGAAAGTGTCTCTGATTTTTCTTAAAGGAGAAAGGAGCTGAAAAGGTTGGGAAATCTTTCCTCCTGTCTGAGGCCTTGTCAAGTAGATCATCTAGACAAGAGCCAAAGAGTTTTTTGCTCTCACGTGTTATCCCACACAACCTATTTTTTGATCCCTGACCCTGTTTTCCAGGTCTTTAGCCACAGGGCTAAAAAGCCAAAGACCTGGCAGAAAGTTTAATAGAGTCTGCTGAGGCATCAGACATAAAGTCTAAGGCATTCATGAACTAAGGAATAGAGGCCAAAAGGCTGCGCCCTAGGATTGTTGTCGTTAATGTGAGATTCCAAATGAGCTAGCCACGCATGTAGCTGCAATACTAAGAAAGACATCAACTTTCCTATCTAGGGGTTCCCCCAGGGAACCAATGTCCTCAAAAGACAGTGCACCCTTTTTTAGAATCCTTGGCTACTGGGGCGTCCACACTACGAGCCTTGTCCCAATCCTTGTCCCAGTCCTTTTCATCAAAGCGGTATTTTCTCTTTATTGAAGATGGGACAAAGAAAATTCTATTAAGATTTTTTTTTTTGTAAATTGTAATTTTTATAAAATTTTCAGTTTTCAACTCCGTAAGGACGCAGCCCAAAGGTACGTTGAGGACACGCCTCCCTTAAAAAAAAAAAAAATCAATTTAAATAAAAAAAAAATTAAATTAAATTTAATTAAAAAAAAAAAATTTTTTTTTTTTTTTTAAAAATTAATTAAAAATAAGAAAAAAAAAAAAATAATTTTTTATTTTTTTTTTTTTTTTAATAAAAAAAATAAAAATTAAAAAATAATTAAATTATATTATTTTGTCTTCTTTTCTACAAAAAATACTAACCCCCCCATATTTTTATTTATTTTTTTTTTAATTTTTTTTTTTTTTTTTTCTCCCCTCCATTTCCCCCCATTTTTTTTTTTGGGCCCCTTTTCTTTTCGGGGGGGGTTTTAAAGGCCTTTTTTTTAGAAACCCCCCAAAACCCCCCCCGGGGGGCGTGGCCTGGACGCGCATGGAGTAGCACGCGCGCAGGTCCTTCTCCGCTCCTCCGCTCGCTACTGAGACCCGTGGACCACTCAGCAGGCGCAGTATGGGCAAGCGCTTACCGAGGAAGGTGGCCCCGGGCACCCCAGCGCCCGTGGAGAGGTCTGGGGGGGCCACCCTGGACGCCTTTCTGGCCCAGCGGCCTTCTCTACCGGGCCAGGCTGCTGCGGGGCGGCCATCTTGGATTTCCTCCGCTCTCCAGGCACAGGGGTCGCAGCGCAGCTTCTCTCCTCCCGCGCTCCCCCTGTCAGCCAGCGGAGCGCCGCTTCAACAGAGATCCCTGTCGGCGCCTGGGCAACCCAGAGTTTCCCCAGCACGAGTACTCCCACAGTCTCCTCACCCTGGGATGTCCCAGCAACTACATTCTGCTTCACCAGCACTCCTGGCAGAGCGGCATGAGAGGACCCCGGATGTCTCCAGCTTCTCAAGGAGTTCTGAGGTCAGTGGCTCTGCTCCCTCCTACACCGCTGATGAGTTGCAGCCTGTGGCCACAGAGCTGGTCTCTGTGGCCCCCCAGCTACTATCTTCCCCCATCGCCCCTCCCCTCCATAGCTCAGGGGGGGATGGCGCGGTGGAAGGCGCTGGCGTAGGGGCTCCTCCGCCCCACACTCCCAAGGATTATGCCTCCCCCCCTCCAGTCCTGCACCCCCAGAGCTGCATTCCAGGCCCATCTTCAGCACCATCATCCATGGCGGACCTTCTTCCTCAACTTCCTACTAAACAAGACCTTAAAAGTATGGTTGCGGAAATCACAGCGTCCTTCCGATCTGAAATTGCTACCCTCCGCACTGATTTACACTCCATTGCTAACCGAATGGACACGCTGGAGAATGACCATGACACTACCAGAGACTATGTTGCCTCACTGCATGATACTACCACTGAACAGGGTTCAGCTATACGGGACATGCAACGCCACTTGGAGGATCTTGACAACAGGGGCCGGCGCAACAATATACGCATCAAGGGACTCCCAGAGGCTGACCAATCTGAGGATCTGCCTGTTCTGCTGGAGGCTGTCTTCAACACTATACTGCAGGAGCCCCCGTCCCACAAAATTAAGTTTGATAGGGCACATCGAGCCCTTCGACCCAGAGGATCTTCCGCCACACCCCGTGATGTCATCTGCTGCCTCCACGACTTCACCCTTAAAGAGGCTATAATGAGCAAAGTGCGCAAACTCAAAGACTTCGAGTTTCAGGGAGCTCCACTACAATTCTATCAGGATCTGTCGCTAATCACCCTCCAGAAACGCCGCCATCTCCGACCCCTCCTCCAGATTCTTCAGGAGCACCAAATTCCTTACCGGTGGGGATTTCCGTTTGCTCTCATTGCTCGTAGGGATGGTCGCTCCGCTACGCTTCGCTCCTTTGCGGATTTGCCTCTCTTCTGTGACCTATTGGATGTTCCCCTGCCGGATTTAACAGACTGGGAGCTATTCTCTCCACCCCCTCCCCCACCACCGGTTTGGCAACGATTGGAGCCCAGACGACGTCATGCATCCTCCGCGGTGGTGACCACTCGGAGGCCCCGGCTGGAGACTGATCCCTGAGGAGGCTGGCCCCCCTTGAGACGTTCTCCCTTTTCTCGGTGGTGCTTTGGAATCTGCATGCCTTAATGTTATGTTTGCTTCTTTTTTTTTCTTTTTTTAGGTCTACGGGTCTCATCTATTATGCTTATTATTGGATTGTTTTAGCGGAGTGGGGGCGGGGTGGGGTTCCGGTGACTCCCCTTCCTTCCTTCTTTTTACGGGTGGTTGGGGATCCACCGCCTCCCCTCCGACCTCCTGTCCACGCTCTCCCCCCTAAGGGGATACTTGGACTGTGCGGCCATTGATCCTGATTGGACCTCTGGCTGCCCTCATTGGTCCCCAGGCGAGTGACTTAGCCTCGCCCACAAAGTATTGTTTAACTGTTTTTATTTTTACTTTGTCATTTATGATGTCTTTTGCCTCCCTCCCTCCCTCTCTTTCCCCCCCCTCCCTGATCTAGAGACCCTGCCTCGACTTTGGGTTCCTGTTTGTGGATTGCCCTTTTGCCTCTCCGAGGGAAACTTGCCAGCGTCATGTGAGATGGGTGAGCTTATTGCAATCCGCCACTGTCCTCCAATCCTGGGTCCCAATGGTTAGGTGCGTGACAATTAATGTCAAGGGCCTGGGTTCCAACATTAAAAGGCGCCATGTCCTTAGAGAACTCCGCTCCTTACGAGCGGATGTGGCGTTTCTTCAGGAGACTCATTTTGACCGCGCTGGTACTTTTGCCTTCGCTAAGCATTATTTTCCCGTAGCTTTTTCAGCCTTCCACAATCGACGCAGAGCTGGGGTGGCTATCCTTCTTTCTTGATCCTGCCCAATTACAGTGACGACTTCCCACATAGACCCAGGTGGCCGGTTTGTTATCTTGGAGGGGCTCCTTTATGGTGCCCCGATTGTTTTATGCAATGTCTATGCCCCCAATTCAGCACAGATCCCGTTCTTGCGCCGGGTATTCTCCCGTCTGCGCGCTCTCCCACCATCAGCTTGGCTGGTGGGGGGAGACTTTAACATGGTCTTCTCTGAACGGGCGGATCGTCTGGCGTTACCCCAGGGCCCAACCCCCCATAGGTTGGCCCAACTTGCAAGGGAGTTCCGCAGGCTGATCCGCGCCCACTCTTTGTATGACCTTTGGCGAGTGGACAATCCTACGGCGCGCTCCTACACCTTCTTTTCTCACCCTCATAACACTCACACCCGCATTGACTACTTCTTTGGAAATGCTCCCGCTCTTCGTTTGCTTAGGGACACGAACATTGGCCCTCTCACCTGGTCTGATCATGCCCCAGTCGTGGTTACCTTATCTACGACTCCAGTGCCTACTCGCCAATGTCATTGGCGTCTTAACGAAACACTGCTCAATTCGCCGACCTCCCTCGAGACCCTGCGCACACACTTGATAGATTATTTTAGGGACAACTTAGGCTCGGTAGACTCTCTTGCCATTCTCTGGGAAGCCCATAAGGCGGTCATGAGAGGATGCTGTATCGCATTGGCTTCTAGGCTTAAAAGGGACAGACAGGCCCAGGAACAGCTTCTCCAAGCCCGTATTCGGTCCCTTACGACGACTTTGGCAGCGCATCCATCCCTGGGGGTTCTTCGCCGTTTGGTCCTGGCCCGGGCGGACCTCCGTGATTTGGAGACCCGCCATGTGGAACGACTTCTCCTTTATACCCGTCAGCGGTTTTTTGAACGAGGTAATAAATCTCATACCCTCCTGGCAGGAACCCTCAGGGATCATCGGGCCTCTTCCACACCACACTCTGTCCGTGACCCCGCGGGTACTCTTCAACATCACCCTGATGCTGTGGCGCTGGCGTTCCACTCTTACTACTCTAAGCTGTATGACTTACCCCCCCCCACGAGCACTACTCCCTGGGGATGACTCAACACTACTGGAAGACTATTTAAAGGATTGTTGTCTCCCACGCCTTCCTCCTGAGGCCCTAACCTCCCTGAACACCCCCATCACCAGGGAGGAACTAGAAGGGGTCCTGAGGGACCTCCCAAATGGGAAAGCCCCAGGCCCAGATGGGTTCACTTACAATTATTATAAGGTTTTCCAGGGTGAACTCTCTGCTCATCTATTGTCCCTCTTCAATTCCTTCCTTTCAGGTTCCCCTATACCCCCGACTATGCTCTCTTCACTACTCACATTGGTCCCTAAACCGGGTAAGGACTTGCAGGATTGTGCTAACTACCGACCGATTGCTTTGCTGAACACGGACCTGAAACTTTTCACCAAACTCTTAGCCAATAGACTGAATGCTTGGCTCCCTCTGCTTGTCCATAAGGACCAGGTGGGATTCATCCCCTGTCGTCAGGGTGGTGACAACACCAGGAGGACTGTGGATTTGGTGGAGGTGGCCAATCATTATTCTACCCCGGCCCTTCTCTTGAGCCTGGACGCTGAAAAGGCTTTTGACCGCATAAATTGGTCGTTTATGCATACTACGCTTAAGGCGTTCGGGCTTACGGGACCTTTTCTCACAGCTATCCAGGCCCTTTACTCCTTACCCTCAGCAGCAATCAAGCTTCCCCATGCATCTTCGCCCTCCTTCCCTATTCGAAATGGCACTAGGCAGGGTTGCCCCCTGTCACCCATCATATTTGCCCTCTGCATTGAACCGCTAGCGGCCAAGATTAGGCGAGACCCTAATATCAAGGGCATCATGGTCCAAGATAAGGAATTTAAGATATCTCTCTTTGCGGACGATGTACTCCTCACTCTCACCTCCCCTCATACTACCCTTCCAAACTTGCTGCGCTCGCTAGAGACCTATGGTGATCTCTCAGGGTATAAGGTGAACCCCGCGAAGACTGAGGCACTCCCACTTAACATCCCACGGGACCTTCTCCTTCTCCTCCGCAGTAATTACGATTTCCAGTGGCGGGAGTCCTCTATCCGCTACCTGGGAGTCCATATATCCACTTCCTATGCGACCCTCTACTCGGCAAACTACCCGCGGTTGTTTTGTGAGCTAAGAGCCCTATTGGACAAATGGCAACCCTTGCCTATCTCCCTTTTGGGGAGAATTGCTGCGGTCAAGATGACTCTCCTCCCGAAGCTACTGTATTTTTTCGAGACTCTCCCAGTCGCGATACCTCGGGGAGAATTACGGAACCTACAGAAAGCTATCTTCCAGTTTATCTGGAAAGCAAAACGACACCGAATACCTAGATCTGTTATGCTGGCGGATAGGGGGTCTGGGGGTATGGCTGTCCCACATCTGTTACATTATTACTGGGCGGCCCACTTACGCCATATCCCATTCTGGGCGGCTATGCCAGCATACACCAGATGGGTGCAGGTAGAGAAGCTATGGCTGGCACCCATGCATCCTAACGCGCTTCTGTGGGTCAGCTCCCCCCCCCCCCCCCCTGCCTCGTACCTGTTGGGCCCCATTCGGTTTACTAGATCTATCTGGTCTACCTGTTGTGCTAGATTCTCCCTGATGTCCCCGCGCTCATCTATGGTCTCCATACTATACAACCCCCTTCTCCCAGAGAGCCTGACTTCTGCCATGACTAAAGTGTGGTCTGAAGCTGGCCTTTACCGGATTGCTGATATGGTTGACCCTGGAACCTTGGAACTCAGGTCCTTTGCTTATCTTACAGCTAATCAAAACCTGCCAAGTACTGAATGGTTCCATTACTTGCAGGTGGTTCACTTTGTCCGCTCCCTCCATGGGTCTCTTAAGGTGTCACTCCCCACCGCTTTTGAAAAGATTTGCCGTGCAGGCACGTCCACTAGGGGCTTTATATCCTCTATTTACCAACTTCTTAACTCACAAACTACAGGCTCTCCTGTTAATCATCGCTATATGCTTAAATGGGAGGAGGCGGTGGGTAAACCCATCTCCCAGGAACAGTGGCGGATTGTATGGTCTCGGGCCCAGAAATCATCTCAGTGCATTACGTTTAGGGAAACGCAGTATAAGCTGTTGATGCATTGGTATCATACTCCGGCTCTCCTTCATACTTTAAACCCATTAGTTCCCCCATGGTGCTGGCGCTGTGGAGCTGCGGTGGGTACCCTGCACCATATCTTTTGGACGTGCCCTCTCATCCTCGGTTTTTGGAGGGAGGTCAGGACTCTGACGACTGCTCTCTTTTTGCAAGAGGTTCCTTTTGACCCTCTTCTTTATCTCCTGAACCTTCCCCCCAGACACCTGAGCAATAAGTCATCCAGGCTTTTCTTGCATCTTTGTACTGCAGCTAAAACTCTCATAGCTAGAAACTGGAAGAAGGTGAGTCCCCCATCTAGTCTTGAGCTTGTGGCTAGAATGAAGGATGTGAGGAGTCTTGAATACCTGACTGCTGGCCTACATAATTCACGGGAAGCCTTTGGGGCTATTTGGGCACCCTGGGACATGTATTGTACATTACAGGGTCTCTGATCTCTAGTCCTCTCCTTCCCTCCCCCCCCCTTCCCTTTGGTCCTACCCTTGTCTTCTTAACCCCTCCATTCCCCCCTCCCTTGTTCACTGCTTAATTTAAATGCATATTGCTTAAGGGGGAGGAGGCAGATAGCCTCTATTTACCTCAATGCTTCCTGTTTGTTTGATTATTATTGTTTTTTTGTTTTTTCTTTATTCCTTGTTAATGAAAAATTTTTCAATAAAATTACAGTTATATAAAAAAAAAAAAAAAAAAATAATTTTTTTTAAAAAAAAACAACAAAAAAAAAAAAAAAAATTTGGGGGTTTTTTTTTAATTTTTAAAATTTTAAAAGAGTTTTAATAATTTTGGGGGGGTATTTTTTGGATTTTTTTTTTTTCCCCCCAATAAATTTTTTCCCCCCCTAAATTTTTAATTTTTCAAAGGGTTAATGGAGAAAATGCATCTCATAGTTTGTTATGCAATTTCTCCAGAGCACAGAAATACCCCAAATGTGGAAATAAACTGATGTTTGGACACACGGCTGTGCACAGAAGGGAAGGAGCAGATTTTGCTGGAATAGTTTTCAGGTGCCATGTCTCATTTGCAGAGCCCCTAGAGTACCAATACAATGAAAACCCCCCAAAAGTGACTCCATTTTGGAAACTACACCCCTCACAGAATTCATCAAGGGGTATAGGGAGCATTTTGACCCCACAGCTCTTTCACAGATTTTATTAACACTGGGACATGAAAACAAAAAATTACTTTTTTCCAATAAACTGTTAATTTAGGCCCAAATTTTTTTATTTTCACAAGAGGATAAAGGAGAAAAAGCACCCCAAAGTTCATTACACAATTTCTCCTGAACAAGGAAATGCCTCATATGTGGTTGTAAAATGCTGTATGGGTATGTGGCGGGGCTCAGAATGGAAAGAGTGCTATTTGGTTTTTGGAGGGCAGATTTTGCTGGAATAGTTTGCAGGTACCATGTCACATTTGCAGAGCCCCTAAAGTACCAGTAGAATGAAAGCCCCCAAAAAGTGACCCCACTATGGAAACTACACCCCTCATAAAACTTATCAAGGGGTATGGTGAGCATTTTGACCTCACAGCTGTTTCAAAGATTCTATTAGCATTGGGACGTAAAAATGAAAAATTACTGCCAATAAACCGTCCATTTAGCACCATATTTTAATTTTGACAAGGGGTTAAAGAAGAAAAAACACACCACAGTTTGTTACAGAGTTTCTTCTGAACACAGAAATGCCCCATATGTGGTTGTAATCTGCTGTATGGGTACACAGTGGGGCTCAGAATGGAAAGAGCGCTATTTGGCTTTTCGAGGGCAGATTTTGCTGGAATAGTTTTCAGGTGCCATGTTGCATTTGCAGAGCCCCTAAAGTACCAGTACAATGGAAACCCCTCAAAAGTGATCCCATTTAGGAAACTATACCCTTCGAGAAATTTCTCAAGTGGTATCATTTTGAGCCCAAGAGTGCTTCCCAAAGATTAATGTACAAAGTGAAAATTGAAATTTTTAAAGAAATATGCAATTTCAGTGCCCAATACATTGTGCCCACTTTGTGTCATCAGACATGCAATCCTAAAACTATTAAGTGGGCTATCCCAGGGACAAAAAAAAATGACATACAGTGGGGAAAAAAAGTATTTAGTCAGCCACCAATTGTGCAAGTTCTCCCACTTAAAAAGATGAGAGAGGCCTGTAATTGACATCATAGGTAGACCTCAACTATGAGAGACAAAATGAGAAAACAAATCCTGAAAATTACATTGTCTGATTTTTAAAGAATTTATTTGCAAATTATAGTGGAAAATAAGTATTTGGTCAATAACAAAAGTTCATCTCAATACTTTGTTACATATCCTTTGTTGGCAATGACAGAGGTCAAACGTTTTCTGTAAGTCTGCACAAGGTTGGCACACACTGTTGCTGGTATGTTGGCCCATTCCTCCATGCAGATCTCCGCTAGAGCAGTGATGTTTTGGGGCTGTCGCTGGGCAACACGGACTTTCAACTCCCTCCAAAGGTTTTCTGTGGGGTTGAGATCTGGAGACTGGCTAGGCCACTCCAGGACCTTGAAATGCTTCTTACGAAGCCACTCCTCCGTTGCCCTGGCGGTGTGCTTGGGATCATTGTCATGCTGAAAGACCCAGCCACGTTTCATCTTCAATGCCCTTGCTGATTTAAGGAGGTTTGCACTCAAAATCTCATGATACATGGCCCCATTCATTCTTTCATGTACACGGATCAGTCATCCTGGTCCCTTTGCAGAGAAACAGCCCCAAAGCATGATGTTGCCACCCCCATGCTTCACAGTAGGTATGGTGTTCTTTGCATGCAACTCAGCATTCACTCTCCTCCAAAAACTGGTCACTTTAAGGGTCACTTCTGGTTTCCTTTACCTTGTAAATTCTAAATCTGGGTTGTACTCTAATATATGCTCACACAGATTATACATTCCCTTCCTGACGCAGCCAGTTTTGTTCTAATGATTTGAATTTTTGGGTTTTATGTCTTCACATTGTACAAGCAATTTTTTTATTTTTTTTTATTTTTCTGGTGATGTAGCCATATGAGGGATTGTTTTTTGCGGTATTGTAATGACACCATTTTTAGTAACTTATTGACTGCATTTTATTAACTCTTACTTGGTGGATTAAAAAAAAAAAAAGAAAATTTAACTCACCGAAATTTTTATTTCCTGTAGTCCAAGGCAGCTCAAAACATATGGGGTTATGGTTCCCTAGGTATATCCACACAGAGACAAATTAATTAAGCAGTAGTCAAACAATTAAACAATTAACCAATCAGACCCCAGGACACAGTGTATTCTAAAGCAAGCAATATTACAAAAAAATGTATTAAAAGGGGGGATACTTGTGCTGTCTCAGACTACAGTTAATAAAAATTTCAGTGAGTTAAATTTTCTTTTTCCTGGTCGTCCTCAGCAGCACAAAACATATAGGACTTGTGAAGCAGTACTTTTTAAGAGGGAGGGCTAGAAGACGCCATGTCCTGCACTCTCTTGCCTCCTGCTGCTAATGCATCGATCCTATAATTCTTGATGAAAATTCAGATGGAAGACCACGTGGCTGCTCTAAAAATTTGCTCAAGAGGAACGTGACCTGCTTTAGCCCCAGAAGCAGACGTGGCACGGGTTGAGTGAGCGCTGATCTGAAGAGGGGATTGTTGGCCCGACAGTTCTTTTGACATCTAGAGTATGCCATTTCTCTTGTTCCTCCCCTTGTGGATGGAGAAAAAAAATACAGGCAAAGAGATCTCCTGATTAATATTTTTGAATGACGGAATTTGAGGCAGAAATTTGGGTATGGTCCTTAACAGCAGGCAATCTCCTAAATCCCATAGATAAGGCTCTTCACAGGACGGGGCTTGCAGCTCACTCGCTCGCTCACATTGCAGAAGTTATTGCCACTTTTAGAGAGACATCTAATTGGTATATCTTATAGAGGCTCAAAAGGTGACAGCATCATGGCAGAGAGGAACACAGGAGAGATCCCACAAGGGAGATGGCTTCTGCGGATCTGGGTTTAGGTTCCTCAGCGCCTTGAAGAAGGTCTTCCTTAAATGATGGTCAGAGAATCTGTTGTGTAGTTGTGCATTCAGCACGTGAACTGCACTTTCAGGGTATTTATCTTGAGACCCCTATTGAAAACCTCTTGAAGAATTGCAATAGCCTTCACCTTCTCATTGCGGATCTTCTTCAGAACTCTGGGGATCAGAAGACAGACATAGATCAGTTTTGGTTTCTGGAAATTTTTCGCCTTTGCCTTCACTCAAGAATTCCAGGATCTTAAGAGAGTTGAGGACCAAATACAGTCATATGAAAAAGTTTGGGCACCCCTATTAATCTTAATCATTTTTAGTTCTAAATATTTGGGTGTTTGCAACAGCCATTTCAATTTGATATATCTAATAACTGATGGACACAGTAATATTTCAGGATTGAAATGAGGTTTATTGTATTAACAGAAAATGTGCAATATGCATTAAACCAAAATTTGACCGGTGCAAAAGTATGGGCACCTCAACAGAAAAGTGACATTAATATTTAGTAGATCCTCCTTTTGCAAAAATAACAGCCTCTAGTCGCTTCCTGTAGCCTTTAATCAGTTCCTGGATCCTGGATGAAGGTATTTTTGACCATTCCTCTTTACAAAACAATTCCAGTTCAGTTAAGTTTGATGGTCGCCGAGCATGGACAGCCCGCTTCAAATTATCCCACAGATGTTCAATGATATTCAGGTCTGGGGACTGGGATGGCCATTCCAGAACATTGTAATTGTTCCTCTGCATGAATGCCTGAGTAGATTTGGAGCTGTGTTTTGGATCATTGTCTTGCTGAAATATCCATCCCCGGCGTAACTTCAAATTCGTCACTGATTCTTGTACATTATTCTCAAGAATCTGCTGATACTGAGTTGAATCCATGCGACCCTCAACTTTAACAAGATTCCCGGTGCCGGCATTGGCCACACAGCCCCAAAGCATGATGGAACCTCCACCAAATTTTACAGTGGGTAGCAAGTGTTTTTCTTGGAATGCAGTGTTTTTTGGACGCCATGCATAACGCCTTTTTGTATGACCAAACAACTCAATCTTTGTTTCATCAGTCCACAGGACCTTCTTCCAAAATGAAGCTGGCTTGTCCAAATGTGCTTTTGCATACCTCAGGCGACTCTGTTTGTGGCGTGCTTTCAGAAACGGCTTCTTTCGCATCACTCTCCCATACAGCTTCTCCTTGTGCAAAGTTTGCTGTATTGTTGACCGATGCACAGTGACACCATCTGCAGCAAGATGATGCTGCAGCTCTTTGGAGGTGGTCTGTGGATTGTCCTTGACTGTTCTCACCATTCTTCTTCTCTGCCTTTCTGATATTTTTTTTGGACTGCCACTTCTGGGCTTAACAAGAACTGTCCCTGTGGTCTTCCATTTCCTTACTATGTTCCTCACAGTGGAAACTGACAGGTTAAATCTCTGAGACAACTTTTTGTATCCTTCCCCTGAACAACTATGTTGAACAATCTTTGTTTTCAGATCATTTGAGAGTTGTTTTGAGGAGCCCATGATGCCACTCTTCAGAGGAGATTCAAATAGGAGAACAACTTGCAATTGGCCACCTTAAATACCTTTTCTCATGATTGGATACACCTGGCTATGAAGTTCAAAGCTCAGTGAGGTTACAAAACCAATTTTGTGCTTCAGTAAGTCAGTAAAAAGTAGTTAGGAGTATTCAAATCAATAAAATGATAAGGGTACCCAAATTTTTGCACCTGTCAAATTTTGGTTTAATGCATATTGCACATTTTCTGTTAGTACAATAAACCTCATTTCAATCCTGAAAAATTACTGTGTCCATCAGTTATTAGATATATCAAATTGAAATGGCTGTTGCAAACACCCAAATATTTAGAACTAAAAATGATTAAGATTAATAGGGGTGCCCAAACTTTTTCATATGACTGTAAGTACTCTGGCTGGAATGGTAAGTTGCAAAAGTTGTTCTTGGACAGATTATCACCTGACCACAGCTTGAGCCACAAAGCTCTTCTGGCTGCATTTGAGAGGGTCAGAGACCTGGAAGAAAATTTTATGACCTCTAATTGTGAGCCACATAAAAATTCTGCAGCAGTTTTCAAAGAGGGAAGAGAATGTAATATTTCTTCTCTAGAAGCATCTTCTTCTAGATCCCTGGTTAGGTGGCTGAGACAGATTCTGAGAGCCCTGGCCACTGGGACAGAGGCTAATGCTGTTTTACAGGCCCCCACTGCGGAAGTATATAATTTCTTAATAAGGGAGTCTGCTTTGCAGTCCATTTGCTCTTTTAGGAGCACTGAGTCTTCAGATGGGAATGCATCCTTTTTGGATAATCTCACCACTGGTAAATCCATCTTGGGGACTGCACCCCAGCTTTTCGTCACAGAATCATTTAGTCTGTAAATAGAATTATTATTACCTATGAGAGAAAAGAAAAATACACAAAATACACTGTGTCCTACTCTCTGTGTCCTATTTATGCCTGGGGTCTGATTGGTTAATTGTTTGACTGCTGCTTAATTAACTTGTCTGTATGTGGTTAGATCTAGGGAACCATAACCCCACATGTTTTGTGCTGCCGAGGACGACCAGGAAACCATCAATTGTGGCACAGCTTTTTACCTTTTAATTTTTTTTCCCCACAAAGCATACAGCATAAGTAACATGTTACCTTTATTCTGTGGAACAGTGCGATACCCAATTTATATTGATTTTTTATGCGTTACTAATTTTGCAGAACAAAAACCCATTTGGGGACATAAATAAATTATTTATGCATCATTATTTTGAGAGAGTTGGTTGAGGGCTTAATTTTTGCGGGACAACCTGTGCTTTTTATTGGTACTGTTTTGAGGTGCATGTGACTTTTTGATCACTTTATATAGCATTTTTTGTAAGACAAGATGGCTAAAAATCATTATTCCTGATTTTTTTTGTGTTTGTGTTTTTTTTCCCCCGAAGTTTGCCAAGCAGATTAAATGTTTGTTTTATTGTACAGATTGTTACGGTCGCAGCAATACCAAATATGTATTGTCTTTATTCATGTTTTGTGTTTTCTTTAATATAATTAATTTTATATAGGAAAGGGGCATTTTTGGGCTTTAATCATTTATTAATTTTTTTTGGGTTTTTTTTTGTTTAGTGATGTCTCACTAGGGGACCTGATCCAGCGATCAGACTATATACACGGCAATACATGTGTATACATGTATATTGCAGTCTATGCATCTGCATAGGCTGACTTCCTCCCATCCCAGCAGGAACAACTAGGTACTGTGGGGCTCCCAGCAGAACGGGGGTCACTGTCCAGACCCTGGACTGCAGAAAATACGCAATGACACACCACAATCTCTCCAAGGGGGGGGTCATTAACCTGGTGGAAGCCCTTGGATACCGCGGTCATGTTTGACTGCAGCATCCAAGGGGTTAAAAACTCCGATTAGACCTCAGCTCCAATCGGGGGTTATTGAGCAAGGTGTTACTTGTCAACTACAGATAACACTTACTCCTGATGTCGCTTGCTCAAATATGTCCTTTGTCGTTAAGGGGGATGCCAGAGGAAAAAAAAAAAAAGTATGTAACTACCAAGGTAAACAAGTAGAAGCAGTATGAATGTAATAAAAAAAGAAACAAGAGTACATCAATAAGACACAGAGGAGCACAAGGCAGAAGCCACAAGGTGGAGGGGGGGGAAGGGAAAACAGCAGATCGGTCAAGATAAGTTAAATAGCATGAAGCACCCAAAAGATTTCCCAGGGCTTCCAGACCTTATCACATTTCTCCTCATTATTCAGAAGGGCCGTCAAATTCCCAAGAGTCCTAGTTTTTCAAATTCTAACATACAGCTTCTCCAAAGGAGGAGGAGGGGATCTCTTGCAGTTCTTCGCAATGAGACATCTAGCAGATGTAAGGATAGAAATGAGGAGTTGGAGTGAATGTTTACAGAGATGTTCAAAGGGCATATTGAGTAGGTAGGTCTCAGGAAGCAGTGGGAGACGAGTCCCCAGAACTTGCTCAATTAAGGTCTGAACCTGCCACCAGTAAGGTTGAAGGACAGGGCACAACCAAAAGAGATGAAATATGTTGGCAGGATGGGCACCACACCACCAAAAGTTATCTGGTACAGTTACATTAAATGAGTGGAGAAGTTCTGGGGTATGGTACCAATGCATCAACATTTTGTATAAGTTTTCTCTAAAAGTGATACAGCGAGAGGTCTTAGCTGCCCGCATCCAGATTATGGTTCACGACAGATCTGATACAGGCTTCCCTAGGAAACTCTCCCATTTGTGCATATAGGGATGGGTGGGTAGTATCTCAGGGGTCAGGTCTGAAAGAATCCCATAATATAAGACCAGCAGTGGAGCAGTTAGATTTGCAAATTCTCTCAGAGTAGGGAGAAACACCCTTGTACCCCTGAAAACTGAGTTAGCTGAGTGGGAAATCTGAATATAGGGGAACTCACTGGAATGGGGAAGGAAGGATTTAGATTAAAGGTCAGCAAATGGGTGTAGAGAGCAGGTGTTAGTCTACAATGTCTGGAAAGCAGAACAAGCCCACTTTCATCCATGGTCCTGAGACTGCTGCAGTGAAACCCGGTGGGAATTGCAGATGGTATAGAAAGGCTGTCATATCATGTCTTCGCTTTATCTGAAACGGAATCTCTCAAAGACTGAACTACTGCTGTAATCTAACAGACCTAACTCTGATAAATGATCCCTACCTGTTTTTGGAATAAGTATGAGGAATGAGTGAAGCGTAGAGTCGGGTGTAGGGGTACCAGACATAAAAGCGTTAAACAGGGAAACAAGGCAAGGGATAAATAAGATCAGGGCCAAAAACCTTATAATAGAGGTCGGTAAACCCATCAGGGCTGGGGGATTTCCCAGTCGAAGGGTCCTTGACAATCTGCTCGAGCTCCTCCATAGAAATAGGTTTGTTAAGGAGAAAGAGGGCAGCAGGAGTAAGAGCATGTAGATGGCATGAGCACAAATATCCTCCTAAAACCATATCCCTCAGCAGGGTCAGCATGGAGACCGGAGGGAGTAAAAAGTCAAGTAATAGTCGTGAAACATGCGGGCTAGTTCAGCGGGATCGTAGATCACTGCGCCATCAGAGTGGCGCAAAGCATACGCTGCACCCCCCTCCACCCTAGCCAGAAGCTGTCGAGCCAGGAGCGTATGGGGCTTCTTGACCCAGTCATAGTTCCATTGTTGGTATATACCATGAGCTTACTGACCTTTAGAAGAATATCTTTAATCTGAGCTCTAAGATCTATCAAGGTTTTAAGGAGGGATCACATAGGATGGTTCTACATATGCTGTTCTTCCTGTTGTAGTTGAGAACGAAGTTCAATGCGACATAGGGTAGCGTCATGTTTCAGTTTAGTCCCCAAGGCAATGCAATGACCTCGCATTACCGCCTTATGGGCTTCCCAGAGGACCGCTTCTGACAACGCAGAAGCCCTTATTCAATTCAAAAAAGGATTTAAGGTAGGACCAAAATTGTTCCCGCATCTGCACCCGCCACAGGAGGCCCTCGTTAAGACGCCAATGAGTTTCTAGTACATGTATCACAGACAATAAAGTCCAATACAATTGGGGCATGATCAGAGCATTTGATTGAGCCCACAGAGGCACCCTGGAGGAGTGGAGGAGTAGCAAAGTACTAGCATTCCTAAAAAAGTAATCACTGTGGACATGTATTTGGTAGGGAGAAGAATAGAACGTGTAGGGCCGATCTGAAGGGCACTTAATACACCAGAGGTCATACATAGGTTACCTTCTAATTACACGTTGGAACTGGGACAAGCGATGGAGAGCTGCCAGAGGGAACCTGGCGGTCCATCAAATCTGAGAAAGACATATTGAAATCTCCCCCAACAATTAGCAGGGGGGGAGTCTAGCCACCTTATTCATTACTCTAGTAAGGAAACCAAACTGGGAAGAGTTGGGGGGTGTAGCGGTTGGGCTTGCCCGCTAACACTTCATGTAATATAACAAAGTGACCATGCTGGTCTAGGACGCAGGATTCAACCTCCAAAAGATACAGGAAGAGAAAATTAAGATAGCCACTCCCGCCCTTTATTAGATTGAAAAGCTGAGTAGACCTTGGGGTAAAAACGAAGAGCAAAATGAAAAGATGCAAGAGGCATTAAAGTGGGTTTCTTGCAGAAATGCTAGGTCTGCCTTCAGGGTAGATAATTTAGAAAGGGCCATTTTCCATTTAGCATTAGGAGTTGAGGCCCTTAACATTTAAAGATACAATTTTAGCCATGATAAACTACGGTGAGAGAAAACAGCAGATGAAAAGCTTATCCCTAAGCACAGTGGGAGGTGATCCAAGGGTCTTCCTGAGGTGGGGATGGAAATTACGAGATAGAAGCATTAGGGTAGCAACCGTTAGCGGTCTGGTGTAAGAGACAGGAGCGACTCCAGAGGCAATCGGAAAAACCAATGGCAGAAAAGGAAATGGCGAAATGGAAACCACATGGTACAGTAGACATATGATAGAGACAAAAGTGTAGGAGGGGAAGTCAACAGATCACGAGACTGCAAAAATAAAACACAGCATCAAATAAACAATCATTAGACCCAGGGACGAATACTCCCATGAAGGGCAGGAAAATAAACTAAAGCAACGTATTAAGCTGTATGGATAAGCCGTAGAGTGTATAAGACAGCAAGGCTAAATGCCCATAAATGATGGTACGCAAGGCCTACGGGAGCCCAGCAAAGGGGAATCAGAACAGACTGACTCCAACAGAGATGTACTCTTCTTCAATATATAGTAAAAAATAAGTAAAACAGAGCAACAAACAATTAGAAACAGATGAGAGAAAGAAAGAAGGAAAAAAAAAAAAAAAAAGGGGGGGGCAGTTTCAACAGGAGGAGACATATCCCTGTTACTGGAATATAGAGTGTCCAGGAGACGAAAAACAGGAACACAGAAGGATAAGTCCTTCATGGATTCAGGAGGCTGTGCGGAGGAAGTAGAGTCAGTAGTAGGGAGACACCGCTTCTTCTGAGTGACCCTACTCCAGACAGGAAATGGAGGCCGAGAGGGGATGTTCGGCTCCCAGTCCTGCAGAGATGGCTGAGGAATTCCCAAGGAGGGCCAGAATCCAGCAGGTCCGCAAAGGATCTCAAAGATGGCTGACTGACCATGTCTACGGGATGTAAGAGTAAAAGGAGAAACCCCAACGGTATGGTAGCTTGTGCTCCTGCAGAACAGAAAGGAGGAGTAGGGTTTTCTCCTCTTTTGAAGCATTATCCAGGAGAAGTTAGGATATAGTTGAATAGGAGTGCCATCAAAGTCCCAGTCTTTTTTGGTACGTGCCCAGAGCATAATAGCTTCCTTGAGTTCATAGTCCTGGACACAGCAAATCACATCTCTCAGAGCGGCCCAAAGTCAACCTAAGGGCCTGAAGCATTCTGTGTGCCCTGTCCAGCTTAATGTGGTGGTCTGGCGGTTTGCCCAGTAGGCTGTTGAAGATCACCTTCAGACAAATCTTTAAATTCTCCTCCCCAGTGGGCTCAGGCAGGCCCCGCACCCGAATATTATGACTTCTATCTCCATTATTCAAGTCCTCAAAATGGCATGTAGTATCTTTGAGGGCAAGAGCATGAGAAGTCGCCACTTCCAGGTGTGAGATATACAGTTGAGTCTCAACAGTTTCCAAGGAGTCTACCCAACCTATAAGTTGGCATAAGTCCACTCTCACCGCTGCAATCTCTTTTGCAGGTTTCCTTGACCTCAATCAGTTCCTTAAAGTCACTCTTCAGCCAGGAGCTGCATTAGGAAGTGCTGCCATTGGGAGAAGGCATCAGAACAAAAGGGTTGGGGGCAAGGGCTGGCACAGGACCTGGTGGTTGCGTATCCCAAGGGTTCTGCACCTCTGACAGCCCCGCCGGGACACGAGGATCAGCCATAGGGAGTCCAGAGGCAAGATGAGGCAGGGAGATGTTGGCAGGGTAGGCCAGGTGATGGTCAGACAATTTGTGGAGAGCGGATAAATGGATGTTTGACAGGGGCTGCAGGGCAGAGGTAGAGAGGCAGGAGGCCAGTACAGCCCTGGTGAGGAAGGCACAGACTCCATAAGCCACTTTGGAGGAGGGTGTGGGTGAGCAAATCTGTGAGCTCACCTGACATGCTGGGGAGAGCAGCAGTCAGTCTTCTAAGAATGGTGCCGGTCCTGTATCACCCAGC
Source organism: Leptodactylus fallax (assembly GCA_947044405.1). NCBI lineage: Eukaryota > Metazoa > Chordata > Amphibia > Anura > Leptodactylidae > Leptodactylus > Leptodactylus fallax. The sequence continues at coordinate 12,150,272 of CAMRHE010000007.1, read as the reverse complement.
ATGAACTCTGGCACGGCAGCAGATGAGCTGTGGAAGGTAGGAGAGGAGAGCAGGTGGGTGAGGTGGAGCGGTCCTGACATGGGAGTCCAGTGCCGCCCATGGTAAAGAATGATGGCGGGAAGTTGCATGTGTTGCTGGTGTGGGAGCCGGAGTCAGCGCTCTGGAGGGACGCTGCAAAAAGGGCTCCATTGTGGAAACCCCTGTAGTCAGCTGCTTGGAACTGGGGGTTTCCTCAGAGGCATTTTCATCCTCCATCTGCAGTTGCAGGTATAGCAATAAGCTCCAAAATAGCAAGGAGAGGCCGGGAGTTGCGAAGCTACAGTGCTGGCCAAAAGTATTGGCACCCCTGCAATTCTGTCAGATAATACTCAATTTCTTCCAGAAAATGATTGCAATCACAATTGCTTTGGTAATAATATCTTCATTTATTTTGCTTGCAATGAAAAAACACAATAGAGAATGAAAAAAAAAGTCAAATCATTGATCATTTTACACAAAACTCCAAAAATGGCCCGGACAAAAGTATTGGCACCCTCAGCCTAATACTTGGTAGCACAACCTTTAGACAAAATAACTGCGAACAACCGCTTCCGGTAACCAGCAATGAGTTTCTTACAATGCTCTGCTGGAATTTTAGACCATTCTTCTTTGGCAAATTTCTCCAGGTCCCTGAGATTTGAAGGGTGCCTTCTCCAAACTGCCATTTTGAGATCTCTCCACAGGTGTTCTATGGGATTCAGGTCTGGACTCATTGCTGGCCACTTTAGAAGTCTCCAGTGCTTTCTCTCAAACCATTTTCTAGTGCTTTTTGAAGTGTGTTTTGGGTCATTGTCCTGCTGGAAGACCAATGACCTCTGAGGGAGACCCAGCTTTCTCACACTGGGCCCTACATTATGCTGCAAAATTTGTTGGTAGTCTTCAGACTTCATAAGGCCATGCACACGGTCAAGCAGTCCAGTGCCAGAGGCAGCAAAGCAACCCCAAAACATCAGGGAACCTCCGCCATGTTTAACTGTAGGGACCGTGTTCTTTTCTTTGAAGGCCTCTTTTTTTTTCCTGTAAATTCTATGTTGATGCCTTTTCCCAAAAAGCTCTACTTTTGTCTCATCTGACCAGAGAACATTCTTCCAAAAAGTTTTTGGCTTTCTCAGGTAAGTTTTGGCAAACTCCAGCCTGGCTTTTTTATGTCTCTGGGTCAGAAGTGGGGTCTTCCTGGGTATCCTACCATAGAGTCCCTTTTCATTCAGACGCCGACGGATAGTACGGGTTGACACTGTTGTACCCTCGGACTGCAGGGCAGCTAGAACTTGTTTGGATGTTAGTCGAGGTTCTTTAGCCACCATCCGCACAATCTTTCGCTGAAATCTCTCGTCAATTTTTCTTTTACGTCCACATCTAGGGAGGTTAGCCACAGTGCCATGGGCTTTAAACGTCTTGATGACACTGCGCACGGTAGACACAGGAACATTCAGGTCTTTGGAGATGGACTTGTAGCCTTGAGATTGCTCATGCTTCCTCACAATTTTGCTTCTGAAGTCCTCAGACAGTTCTTTGGTCTTCTTTCTTTTCTCCATGCTCAATGTGGTACACACAAGGACACAGGACAGAGGTTGAGTCAACTTTAATCCATTTCAACTGGCTGCAAGTGTGATTTAGTTATTGCCAGCACCTGTTATGTGCCACAAGTAAGTAACAGGTGCTGTTTATTACACAAATTAGAGAAGCATCACATGATTTTTCAAAGGGTGCCAATACTTTTGTCCACCCCCTTTTTTATGTTTGGTGTGGAATTATATCCAATTTGGCTTTTTGACAATTCTTTTTGTGGTTTTCCATTGACGACAAATTAAATGAAGATATTATTACCAAAGCATTTGTGATTGCAATCATTTTCTGGAAGAAATTGAGTATTATCTGACAGAATTGCAGGGGTGCCAATACTTTTGGCCAGCACTGTATGTGGCGTCGAAACCACTTCCCTGTCTATCAGGATTTTTTCATTCCTTTATTAGAGATTTTACATTATTATGTATCGGGAAGACTCTTTCCTTCCTCGGGACCAAACCCTCAAACATTAAGTCCGAGGTAGAGTAAATCTCCCTGGAATCTTCCAGCCCCATTGTAGCTCTGCCTTTACTAAAAATTCTGTATATTTTGTGAGAAAGGATGGTATACCCAAAGTTCCTTCTGAAGAGAAACTGGAGGCAGAGTCCAGTTTGCCTTCATCAGAGACTTCCAAACGGGACCTATTTGTGCTGTTCGTGGGCTTGGGACTCTAGATGTACTTAGCAAAGACGAGGAAAGTTTTTATCCCTGTAGGGAAGAGGAAACCTCTTGTTTGACAATTTGCCTTATACTATCCATTAATGGAGGAGATTCTTCAGCCGCAGGGTACAAGGCAGAAAGGGATCGTTTACAAATGCCACATGACCTGGTTCTGGAGCTAGAACTCAAAACTTTGCTTCTTGGACAGTTTAACATTCTTGTATAAGATCTCAAACCTGAGTCAGAAGCAGGAAAAAAAAAAAAGCTGGAACCTGCAAGATACCAGAATGGATGTTCTGGGGATTTCTCCAGCGTCGGCGTGCTCCTATTGCACTAGACATATTGATAGCAGCAGCTATGCCCACCTTCAGTTCGTTCCAGGAATAAGTCGCTGGAGCCAAACAAGGTTGCAGGCTGGTTGCCTGGTCTGTGGCTATTTTTAAAGCACCTTCCACCTGTAGCTCCTCCTCTCCCACTCTAGCAAGCAACTGCACAAGAAATGACATCATACGCTTACTGGCCACAGAGGGCTTACTTCCAGCCTGCGTTCCAATCGGAAGTGACGTCAGACACCACCTGAAGTGACATCACTGGAGGTACTCAGCAAAGGTCTAAAAAGGATGTGAAACTGCTAGTCATCACCCGCATCCCCAAAGAGAAAACCCCAGGCACTGTGGAGTTTCTGCAGCCTGACCCAGTCCTGGCAGTGGAAGAGGACCAGAGAACAGACTAGGTATCAGGAAGTGTCATAGGGACAAGAATCTCTCACATTGAGGAGAGCACCAGTGAAGGTGTGTAGAGTTTGAATTGCCTTTTGCCCTCTACTTAGCATCTACATATCACAAGGCATTATGGGAAAGGAGCTGGGAGCTCATACGCCCTCTGTTGGATGGAATAGATCCTCAATTTGCTTTTGACTCACCGAGTCTTGAGACAGCAAATGGGATTTTAGCCAAGCCAATTTCACTTATCTGAATACAGCGCCGTTTCGGGATTTTTGTCCCTCATCAGTGCAGAGCAAAGTGAACTGTTCCATCCAACAGAGGGCGTATGAGCTCCCAGCTCCTTTCCCATAATGCCTTGTGATATGTAGAGGCTAAGTAGAGGGCAAAAGGCAATTCAAACTCTACACACCTTCACTGGTGCTCTCCTCAATGTGAGAGATTCTTGTCCCTAAGCCACTCATTGCCTCTCACAAAGCCAGCCAGTTCACTTTGCTCTGCACTGATGAGGGACAAAAATCCCAAAACGGCGCTGTATGCAAATAATAATGAAATTGGCTTGGCTAAAATCCCATTTGCTGTCTCAAGACTCGGTGAGTCAAAAGCAAATTGAGGATCTGTTCCATCCAACAGAGGGCGTATGAGCTCCCAGCTCCTTTCCCATAATGCCTTGTGATAGGCAGTGTCATAAAAAGAGTTATCCCCCACCAGGATCAGGAGTATCAGATTTCTGCTCTGTCCTCAGCCCTGGGTGTAAGTATCTCCAGGATCAACAATCCAGGCTGACAGGAAACCTGAACTGAGGTGTAGTGGGTGTGTGAACATTTTATAACTTCAGGTTTCCTGTCAGGGATGGGCAATGGTTAAATTATTTCAACTATTTTAATCGCATGTCCCATAGTAACAACAGTATTGCAGTCTATGGCTCCAGCCTGCCATAGGAACAGGACAGCTCCTGTGATCTCTACATAAAAGCTGTCCTGCAACACAAAAAAGGTATGGACTGGTGGGTATAGCCCCAGAATATTATTTTTTGTTGTTGTTCCTCCACGCCCAACTTTGGGGTGGAAAGCTGGCAGCCATAGTGGTCGCTCTGCCATAATAGTGCGGCTGTCAGGAAGTTAAACTTTTGACATTTCTGTCCTTCACCATAAACAAGAGAGATTGGTTCTCACACATCTCCGCCCTCTAGTGAGCCCCGCTATGGACCCACTCCAGTTTGCTTATCGGCCGGGCATTGGGGTAGATGATGCCATCATCCATCTTCTGCACAGGGCTCTGTCTCACCTGGAGAAACCAGGGAACACAGTGAGAATAATGTTCTTTGATTTCTCCAGTGCTTTTAACACCATACAGCCCAGGTTATTGAGGGACAAGCTGGGCCTTGCTGGAGTGGACCACCACCTCTCCAACTGGAACCTAGACTACCTCACAAATCGACCTCAATACGTGAGAGCCCGAGACTGTGTGTCAGGTACAGTGATCTGTAATACGGGGGCACCTCAGGGTACGGTTCTCGCCCCTTTCCTCTTCACACTGTACACTGCAGATTTTAGGTGCAACTCATCCAGCTGCTACCTACAGAAGTATTCTGACGACTCTGCAATAGTGGGTCTCATCACAGATGATGATGACAGGGAGTACAGAGAACTGAACCGGGATTTTGTGGACTGGTGCCACCGGAACCACCTGAAGATTAACGCGGGGAAGACCAAGGAGATGGTGGTGGACTTCCGCAAAGGCAGAAGCCCTCCTAAACCAGTGGACATCCTGGGGACGGGCATCGAGATTGTGAACACCTATAAGTACCTGGGTTTGCTCCTTAATAATAAGCTGGACTGGGCAGATCATATGGAGGCCCTGTACAGGAAGGGCCACAGCAGGCTCTACCTGCTTAGGAAGCTGAGAGCCTTTGGAATCCGGGGGGCACTTCTTAGAACTTTCTTCAACTCGGTAGTGGCATCAGCCATCTTCTTTGGAGTGGCCTGCTGGGGGAGCAGTATATCAACCAGGGACAGAAATAAACTTGACAAGCTGATTAGAAGGGCCAGCTCTGTCCTGGGGAGCCCACTGGACCCAGTGCAGGTGGTGGGTGACAGAAGGATACTGTCCGTGGTGAGCTCCATGCAGAAGAAGAAGTCCCATCCCATGCATGAGACTGTGATCGCGCTGAGCAGTACTGTCAGTGACCGACTGCTCCACCCTAGGTGTGAGAAGGAGCGCTATCGGAAGTCTTTCCTCCCCACCGCGGTTAGGCTGTACAACCAACACCGACCTAAGCGGAGATCATTACACACAGAGAACTGAAATATCTCTCTGCCTGTTAAATCCCCCCCCCCCCCTGCTACGCCCTATCTGTCTGTCTGCTATCAATGTAATGCCTCTCACCTTGGAATATTCCTGTACATGTTGTATTTGTATTTGTATCTGCTTATCTTTGCTGCTGTAACACACTGAATTTCCCCATTGTGGGACTATTAAAGGACTATTATTATTATTATTATTATTAAACAAATATGTTATCTTTATTCTATTGGTTGGTACAGGGATACAAAAAAAAAAACAAAAAAAAACTAGCGGTTTAGTTTTACTGTACAGTTACCGATGCAGCAATACCACATTGCTGCTGTTTTATATTTGTATTACATGGTTTTGCACAGTGTATGGGAAAAAGGGCATTTTATGGGAGCGGTTAAATTTTTTTCTTTTCTCCAAATAGGTAAAAAAAAAAAAATTGGAGTGTATTTTACAGCTGACACCCACTCAGCTTCTGAGCAGATGATATTACCATGATATAATAGTACATCATGGTGCATTAAGGTACACATTCCCATGACATACTGTTCTGTTATGGTGCAGGGAAGGGGTTAAGTCACACTGAATTGAGCAAAAATTACAGCAGAAAAGGAAGAACTTTGCCATTGCCTATGTTCCTTCACAAAAAAGTTAGTTATATATACCCTAAAATAACACCCAAACAAGTTTTCATACAGTTACATTGCCTAAAAAAAAAAAAGAAAGGCTTTTTTTGTTTTTTTATTATTAAAAAAAGCAAGTCTTAATGTAACTTATTAATACTGCAGCTGCAATAAAACAAGAGCAAGTCAGATTGGCTTTAATTTTGTTGATTTATTTATTTTTTGCAAGCAGTGCACCTTACAGACAGAGAACCACTGAGGGAAGAAAAACACCCACTTTTGTAAAGCAATTTATTCTACAGAGTAGGCCATAAGTATGGATACACCCAGATAAAATGGAAGTGGTTGAGATCACCTTACTGTAATAATAGTACATGGGAAGGTGGGGGGGGGGGGTCATGTGACACCAAATACATGGAGAATTTGCACAAGAAAAACAATGGTATCTGGGTGTATCCATACTTATGGCCCACCCTGTAGTTTTTAATAGCAGACATTAAAAGAGCATTTGTCATATTTATGGCTTTACAGCACAACAAAAACAGGTGTACAAAAACAAAAAAAAAATAAATTAAAAAATCACCACTTTGCAATAAGGTTTTTCTCTGTATCTATAATTGACAGACACTTGTCAACAAATTCTACAAACAATGGCTCTTGCATATACTTTTTTAGTGATTCATCTTTATTTCCCATCTGGTCTAGTGTAACAAGCAGCTGTCGCAGATGTGAATTCAGAAAAATATCTTTCAGCTCTTCGGATTTACCTGTAAAATATACGACTATTACATTGTTTGAAGTGCCAAACGAGTTTCATTATACAGTAAATTATGATCTACACTTGAATGTTGGGTCTATGCTACCTAAACAAAAAGTCATGACAGAACATGCTGAGCTGTATACCAACTAAATCATGACTTTAAACCAATAAGGATTATTCACTACATCAGATACCGTAAGAATATGTTCACTTCATAACTGAATAGCATACGTTTTGTGACATATCCTTTAGAGATCACATAAATATGTGAAAAAAAATAAGGCTTTGTTGGGCACCTTCATTAACTCCTTTCCACTGGTGGCATTTTTGATTTGGACAAATTGTACTTCTTAATTGTTCCATTTAATATTCTATGTGACATACTGGGAAGCTGTGGAGAGAGACAGAGACACAGAGAGACAGAGAGAGAGAGAAAAAAAAAAAAAAAAAATATTTCAGAATGGGGGGGGGGGGGGTGGAACTTGGAGAAAAACTGCTTTTGTGCAACTTTAAAGAGCTTCTACAGTGTTCACTGTGCAGCCAAAATGACATGTCAAATTCGCAAAAAAAAAAAAAAAAAGATTTTTATACTTTAAAATTTTTTTTTTTTTTACCATTTTATTAGCGCCCATAGAGAGCTTGAACTGTATACTGCAGCCTAGGTTGACTTTCGCTATGCTACTATTGAGGCTGGTCAAAGACTCAGGGACACAATGCCCGTGACCAGAGAGGATTCTGATCGTGGGCATTAGCGCCGTATTTCCTATGTACATTTTAAGACCCAACATGTTGGGAATGGGATTAAATTATATAACTGCCCCCTCAATGCACCTGCATTCAAAGAATGTCCACATCATTAACCTCATACTCAGTATAATGGCCCCATGAGTGCTACCACATGTAATATAACTCCCACAGTTCCCCGCAGTATTATATAACTGCTCTAAAGCTGACAGGGCGCTGAATTCAACGTTAGAGTTATAGATCTTTGATAAGAGGTTAAAATGTAAATAAAAAGTATATAAGTTTGGTATCCACAGAATCGTACCGAAACAAAGAATACAGGTGACATGTCATTTCGGCTGCACAGTGAACACCGTAAAAATGAAGCCTGTAAAAAAGTCGCACAAATGCACCAATTCCACCCAATTCAGAATTTTTTCAGCTTCCCAGTACATTTTACAGAATAATAAATGATACCATTATGAAAAACAATTTGTCCCACAAACATTAAGCCCTAATATGGCTCTGTGAACAGAAAAATTAAAAAAAGTTATGGGGTTTGGGAGGCGAGGAGTAAAAAAAAAAAACAAACAAAAAAAAACAAAACACCACCACGTGACCGACGGGAAGGGGGTTAAACCAGATATTGGTTCTTTTGGCAGTGTGGGCTGGTGCAAAGTCCTGCTGGAAAAGAAAATCAGCATCTACATAACACTTGTCAGCAGAGGGAAGCGTGAAGTGCTCTAAAAGTTTTCTGATGGACAGCTGAACTGACTTTGGATTTGAAATAACACCATGGACCAACACCAAGCAGGCAGGGCTGTGGAGTCGGAGTCGGAGTCTGAGCCTATTTTGGTGGAGTCAGAGTCGGTATAAAATGGACCGACTCCGACTCCCAAAATATATAATAAATTGGTACAGTTAGTAGTACAATGCAGTATGTGCTGAATATATTTTCATAAGAATTTGGGAAAATGATGAAATGTTGAAAATGATGAAATGTCCTGTAAAGGTCTGTTCTATTCCTCATATAATAATAATAATAATAATAATAATAATAATAATAATAGTCCTTTAATAGTCCCACAGTGGGGAAATTCAGTGTGTTACAGCAGCAAAGATAAGATAAGCAGATACAAATACAAATACAACATGTACAGGAATGTTCCAAGGTGAGAGGCATTACATTAATAGCAGACAGACAGATAGGAAGTAGCAGGGGGGGGGGGGATTTAACAGGCAGAGAGATATTTCAGTTCTCTGTATGTAATGATCTCCGCTTAGGTCGGTGTTGGTTGTACAGCCTAACCGCGGTGGGGAGGAAAGACTTCCGATAGCGCTCCTTCTCACACCTAGGGTGGAGCAGTCGGTCACTGACAGTACTGCTCAGCGCGATCACAGTCTCATGCATGGGATGGGACTTCTTCTTCTGCATGGAGCTCACCACGGACAGTATCCTTCTGTCACCCACCACCTGCACTGGGTCCAGTGGGCTCCCCAGGACAGAGCTGGCCCTTCTAATCAGCTTGTCAAGTTTATTTCTGTCCCTGGTTGATATACTGCTCCCCCAGCAGGCCACTCCAAAGAAGATGGCTGATGCCACTACCGAGTTGAAGAAAGTCCTAAGAAGTGCCCCCCGGATTCCAAAGGCTCTCAGCTTCCTAAGCAGGTAGAGCCTGCTGTGGCCCTTCCTGTACAGGGCCTCCATATGATCTGCCCAGTCCAGCTTATTATTAAGGAGCAGACCCAGGTACTTATAGGTGTTCACAATCTCGATGCCTGTCCCCAGGATGTCCACTGGTTTTGGAGGGCATCTGCCTTTACGGAAGTCTACCACCATCTCCTTGGTCTTCCCCGCGTTAATCTTCAGGTGGTTCCGGTGGCACCAGTCCACAAAAAACCGGTTCAGTTCTCTGTACTCCTTGTCATCATCGTCTGTGATGAGGCCTACTATTGCAATGATGATGATGATGATGGGACTGAGTTCTGAGTGAACCTATAAGGTTTAGCAGTGCCAGGGCTGTGGAGTCGGAGTCGTGGAGTCGGTGCCTATTTTGGTGGAGTCGGAGTCAGGGGAAATTGAGGAGTTGGAGTCGGAGTCGGGGCTTTGGCGTACCGACTCCACAGCTCTGCAAGCAGGATCCCCAAACCATCACTGAATGTGGAAACTTTAAACTAGACTTCAAGCAACTTTGACCATGTTCGTCTCCACTCTTCCTCCAGACTCTAGGACAGTGGTGATAAACCTATGGCCTGCGTACCAGAGAGGGTACTCAGAGCAAATGCAGATACTCCAGAAACCTGTCAGTGTAAGCCGCGGATCCGCAGCTAACACTGACAGACCATTGTGACCACTGCCCCAACGCAGGCATGATGATGTCATTCATCAGTGCCTGCGTTGCAGCAGAAGGCGGCCACCCAGCTGCTCTTTGTGGGATTGCAGGCAAGTACAGGAGCATGTAATACTGTGTTGGGGGGCCACCGTGGAGCACATTATACTGTCTGGGAGCCCTTCACTATTTATCTGTTTTATAGCATACATGTGATATTATTACAGGATGTAATAACATTGCACGGTCACTATAAAACAGATCCTGTGCAATTTAAATAGTGAACTTTTACCTTTTAGTACAAAGTAGTTTGTATCATTGAAAGCTCTGTAAAGCCCCACACGACAGTATTAAGGTTAAATTGCCGTGTTGGCACATTGTAATAAATTAGTGGGTTTTGGGAGGCAGTTTGGGCACTCTGTCTCTAAAAGGTTCGCCATCACTTGTCTAGAATCTATGAAATTTTTACTTTTGCATTGAATTACTAAAACAAAATTACCTTCAAAGATATACTAAATTTATTTAGATGCACCTGTAGATTGATTTCGTAAGATAAGGGATAATGGTTCATACAGAAAACTTATTTAAAAAATAAAATATAAATAAGTATTTTGTATTTTCCTGATGAATGGCCACAAGTTAAGAAAGTGAAATATTACCCAGCAACATCAATTTTTGCAATGGGACAGCATCAGATTCATCAGTTTCCTCAAGTAAATCTGTGAAAAGTAAAAAAAAAAAAAATAATTAGATTTTTCAGAGCATGACAGCACCTCAGAGGGAAGATTTGCCCCAAAGAACAGGAAATCTATGGCATAAAAAGGTGGAGTCTCTACCCAATCCCCCACCCCAGTAGGTTTCACTTCATAGGAGTAGAGACACTCTAGTTAATTTGTAGTACAATATGTTAAGGTCAAAACCTTTCTTCCTCTAATACACTCTGTGCAGATGACCGTTACCAAAAAAGGAAGAGATAGAGGACGGTGCTGTTGTAGGCTCTGCAAATTACCGGTAAGTTATCACTCTCCCTCCCTCCCCCCTTCACCCACGAAAATAAACCAATAGGAGAAATAAGGGTGAGACCACTGCTTGCAGTACTTTTCTACCAAAAGAGATCTGCAGAAGCCTCAAATGTCCAAGTTGATGCTTTACAGACCGATTCTAAAGTGGCATCAGCTCTTTCAGCCTAGGATGTGGCCACCACTCTAATACAATGAGCCCTAAGTCCTAAGGGATGAAACCCAAAAAAAGTAAGCCAGGGAGCTTGAAAGCCTCACCCGGCTAGCCGAACTACTTTTAGAGGGCACTTTCCTCTTGTTAGGACCTACAAAAAGGGAAGTAGATTCCCTCCAACTGGAAGTTGAAGACAAGTACTGGACAAGGCATTGCCTCACATCCAGGCAATCGTATTCTTGTTTCTAGAACTACTCTGGTTGGCACATACAGTGGGAAAAAAAGTATTTAGTCAGCCACCAATTGTGCAAGTTCTTCCACTTAAAAAGATGAGGCCGGCCTGTAATTGACATCATAAGTAGACCTCAATTATGAGAGACAAAATGAGAAAACAAAGCCAGAAAATCACATTGTCTGATTTTTAAAGAATTAATTTGCAAAATATGGTGGAAAATAAGTATTTGGTCAATAACAAAAATTCATCTCAATACTTTGACCTCTCATTGCCAACAAAGGATATATAAACAAACGTTTTCTGCAAGTCTGCACAAGGTTTGGCACACACTGTTGCTGGTATATTAGCCCATTCCACCATGCAGATCTCCTCTAGAGCAGTGATGTTTTGGGGCTGTCACTGGGCAACACGGACTTTCAACTCCCTCCAAAGGTTTTCTATGGGGTTGAGATCTGGAGACTGGCTAGGCCACTCCAGGACCTTGAAATGCTTCTTACGAAGCCACTCCTTCGTTACCCTGGTGGTGTGCTTGAGATCATTGTCATGCTGAAAGACCCAGCCACGTTTCATCTTCAATGCCCTTGCTGATGGTAGGAGGTTTGCACCCAAAATCTCACAATACATGGCCCCATTCATTCTTTCATGTACACGGATCAATCGTTCTGGTCCCTTTGCAGAGAAACAGCCCCAAAGCATGATGGTGCCACCCCCATGCTTCACAGTAGGTATGGTGTTCTTTGGATGCAACTCAGCATTCACTCTCTACCAAACAGTTCTACTTTGGTTTCATCTGACCATATGACATTTTCTCAATACTCTTCTGGAACATCCAAATGCTCTCTAGCAAACTTCAGACGGGCCCGGATATGTATTGGCTTAAGCAGGGGGACACGTCTGGCACTGTAGGATCTGAGTCCCTGGTGTGTTACTGACGGTAGCCTTTGTTACGTTAGTCCCAGCTTTCTACAGGTCATTCACTAGGTCCCCCCGTGTGGTTCTGGGATTTCTGCTCACCGTTCTTGTGATTATTTTGATCCCACGGGGTGAGATCTTGTGTGGAGCCCCTGATCGAGGGAGATTATCAGTGGTCTTGTATGTCTTCCATTTTCTAATTATTGCTCCAACAGTTGATTTCTTCACACCAAGCTGCTTGCCTATTGCAGATTCAGTCTTCCCAGCCTGGTGCAGGTTTACAATTTTGTTTCTGGTGTCCTTCCAAAGCTCTTTGGTCTTCACCATAGTGGAGTTTGGAGTGTGACTGTTTGAGGTTGTGGACAGGTGTCTTTTATACTGATAACAATGTCAAACAGGTGCCATTACTACAGGTAATGAGTGGAGGACAGAGGAAGTTACAGATCTTAAAGTTACAGATCTGTGAGCCAGAAATCTTGCTTGTTTGTAGGTGACCAAATATTTATTTTCCACCATAATTTGCAAATAAATTCTTTAAAAATCAGACAAATGTGATTTTCTGGATTTGTTTTCTCATTTTGTCTCTCATAGTTGAAGTCTACCTATGAAGTCAATTACAGGCCTCTCTCATCTTTTTTAAGTGGAAGAACTTGCACAATTGGTGGCTGACTAAATGGAGGGGAGAATTAATTCCTGGGACCTATGGAATCTGTACGCTACCTTATGCAAGTGGGCTGGGTCTGGTTTATTACTCGATCTTCTGAGTAATATTAGTGAAGAGAGGATGAAAGGGCATGCAATTCCCTTATCTGTCTAGCTGAGGTTAGAGCTATAAGGAGGATATTCTTAAAGGGAAAGATTCTTAATTGGGATAGAGTGCAGAGGTGCAAATGGGGATTTAGGCAAGGCAGGCAAGACTAAAATGCAAATCCCAGGGGGATAGCAATAGGTCTACTTCTGAAGGAAGATATGATAAACCTGTCAACACAGGGATCCTCAGCAAGTTTAATACCAAAAAGGGCACTTTAAAAGTACAGGCCGAAACCTGTAGTTTTAAAAAGGTGCTAGTGGAAAGGCCCTTCCCCAACCATTTCTGAAGAAATTAATGAATCTGAACCCCAAGGTATATATATATATATATATATATATATATATATATATCCAAGAAGAAAAGAATTCAAGATCTGGAATAAGTCCTAGTTGTAACGGGTTTCATACGCTTCAGAAGGGTAGAAGTCAGTCCCTGAGAAAATCCCTGGAAGCTAGTAGTCTCCGCTCAAATTCAAGGCCATCAAATGTAGGCATCTGGACGGAAAATGGGACTCTGGCAGATACACGTTAGTCTGTCCAGCAAGGACTGCTGGAATGCATGCTGTCAGCATGGATTGACATTTGAGAAGATCTAAAATGGAATGATACCCAGGAAGGTTCGCTGTTGGGAGGGAATAAAGCTTAATTTTTTGAAAATTACTAGCCAACCTAAAGTCTCTAGAATATTCAACACTATTTACACTTAATAGACCTTTGTGGACATCTGATCACTGTTTTTTTAGTTGGGGAGGCTGAAATACCCTGTAACTGGGGCTGGTACGATTAGCTCCAGTTGCAGGAGGAATGCAGCCTCCTGCACATTACTTACACAATACTATACAGTATATATATCCTGTAGGACCCAGCAGCTCTTGCAGACGCTGCACCCGGCCAATCACATGACCAGCCGCAAGATGGCGGCGCCCATAGAGCTCAATGAGCGCTGTATGCACAGTGATCGGGAAGGCAGGGAGTGTAATAAACCTTCCCTGCCTTCTCTCTGGGAGCTCCGGCTAAAGTTACAGCCGGCTCCCCGTTTCTCGTGCAGCTGCAGATTTCTGCTTGGACGTACTGGTATGTCCTTGCAGAAATAGACATCCATCACTTGGACGTATATACTCTTTGGGCGGTATGGAAGTGGTTAAGTGACTTTAGATTCAGGGACCAAAAAAAAAAACACCCCTTTCACTATTTTGAATTGTGCTTATTGTTTTGCTGTAATAATCCCCATTAGGTAAGATGTGCTCCATTCTTACCAATGTGATCCAGTGTACATCTTGCAGCATGTATTCTCTGCTCGAGCAGCCGCTTGAGGGGGGCATACTGCTGTGCAAGATGTAAGCACGTTGCACATTTGGATGTCCACATCATGGATCTAAATGAGCAAAGTGCAAGATTGAGATCCACTGAAAACTTGGAAAGGAGTTTGTTACTCACAGAGGAGGAACTCGCTGGGGCAAGTGCAGAGGGGGATGGTAGCATGGAGGTGCAGGAACATGAGGCAGCTAGCTGGGTGACAGTTCGAAAGCAGCGGGGTAGAGGGAAGAGTGCCAGGGAGGTTAGTCCTGAACTGGCACACCCCAACAAGTTTGCTATATTGGTGGATGAGGGGGATGTTAGTACGGGGGGTAACACTGCTGCAGCAAGACACTTCCTCTGACAGCCAGGGGAACTTCTGCTCCAGTAAGAAAGGGGATAGGAGTGCAGAGAAGACTAGACAGGTGCTGGTAGTGGGAAATTCAATTATTAGGGGAACAGACAGTGTAATCTGTCACAAAGACCGGAATTGTCGTACGGTGTGTTGCCTTCCTGGCACATTGTGGATTGGGTTGATAGATTACTGGGTGGGGCTAGTGTGAATCAAGCTGTCATGGTGCTCGTTGGCACAAATGACAAAGCTAGCGGTAGGTGGAAGGTCCTTAAAAGTGTTTTCAGAGATCTAGGGAGCAAGGTGAAGGCAAGGACTTCCAAGATAGTATTTTCAGAAATACTACCTGTACCACGAGCCATACAAGAAAGGCAACGGGAGATTAGGGAGGTAGACAAGTGGCTCAAGAGCTGGAGTAGGAAGGAGGGGGTTTGGGTTCCTGGAGAACTGGGCCGACTTTGCTGTGAGCTACAGGTTCTATGGTAGGGATGGGCTGCATCTCAATGGGGAGGGTGCAGCTGTGCTGGGGGAGAAGATGGCTAGACAGCTGGAGGAGTGTTTAAACTAGGTGGGAGGGTAACAGATGTAGAGGGCAAGATAGTGTAGAAATGGAAAGAGGGCTTAATAATGTAACTGAGGGTGGAGCTAGAACAGTCAGTAGGCAGTGGAAGAGTAGGGATAATGATAAATCCTTGAAATGTATGTATACTAATGCCAGAAATCTCACTAACAAGATGGAGGAACTAGAAGTGAAAATGTTGGAAAAAAATTATGACTGGGCTGTAAATATACAGGGTTACAGTATGTTTAGAAAGGAGCATACCAATAGGAAAGGGGAAGGGGTTTGCTTATATGTAAAATCCTGCTTTAAGCCAGTCCTGCATGAGGACATCTGGGAGGACAATGAATATGTGGAGTCCTTATGGATGGAAATTAAGGGAGGAAAAAGAATAAAATACCGATAGGGGTTTGTTATAAATCTCCAAATATAATGGAAGAAGCTGAAAATGTACTAATAAAACAAATAGATGAGGCCACAAAGCAAAATAAAAGTCATTATTATGGGGGATTTCAACTATCCAGATATCAACTGGGAGGCAGAAACCTGCAGGTCCAACAAAGGGAACAGGTTTTTATCAGTAATAAAAAAAACTATTACCCATCACAACTAGTGCAGGACCCAACAAGAGGCAAGGCACTTTTAGACCTAATCTTAAATGAACCTGACACACTGTCAAAAGTGGAGGTTGGGAGGGGGGGGGGGGTCATCTAGGTAATAGTGACCACAACATAAAAGTTTTCTTGTACACATTAAAAAGATGTTCAGTAGAGGGGGAACAAAAACACAAAACTTCAGGAAGGCCAATTTTAACCAGCTGAGAGAGGAGATTAGCAGCATAAATTGGGACAATGCCCTCAAAGTGACCGGAACACAGACAAAATGGTACATTTTCAAAAGCAGTCTAAATAGGACCACTAAAAAACATATACCTATGGGAATAAGCGGGCCAGTAGTGACAGCATTAAAAAAATTATAAAGAGAAAAATAAATTGTGTAAAAAAACAAAGGAGGCAAAGATTGAAGCTAAAAGAATAATTGCCAAGGAAAGTAAAAATAATCCAAAATTATTTTTTAATTACATAAATAATAAAATAAACCTGACAATGTGGGCCCTCTCAAATAATCTGGGTGTAATGGTGGAGGAGGATGAGGAAAGGGCACAACTATTAACCCCTTAATGACCGGGCCATTTTTTGTTTTTGCATTTTCGTTTTTCCCTCCCCACATTCCAAGAGCCATAACTTTTTCATTTTTCAGTTCACAGAGTCACATGATGGCTTATTGTCTGCGAAACAAATTGTACTTTGTAATGTCACTATTCAATATGCTGTGCAATGTACTGGGAAGCTGGAAAAAAATTCAGAATGAGGTGCAATTGGAGAAAAACTGCATTTGCACCAAATTCATATGGGTTTAATTTTTACATCATTCACTGTGTGGTACAAATGACATGTTACCTGTATTCTGCGGTTCAGTACGAACACGGCGATACCAAATTTATATAGTATTTGTAATGTTTTGATACCTTTTAAAAAATTAAAAACTTTGCTAAATAGAAAAAAGTTTTGCGTCGCCATATTGTGTCACCTGTAACTTTTTCATATTTACATGTATGGAGCTGGGTAAGGCGTCTTTTTATGCGGGACGACATGACGTTTTTAATGATACCACTTGGGGAAAGATCTGATGGTTTGATCACTTTTTATTCAATTTTTTATAGGAGACAAAGTGTTGAAAAAAAAACCTATTTGGCCATTTTGATTTTTTTCCCCCCGCTACGCCGTTCACCGTATGGGATAAATATTTTAATAGTTCGGGCATTTTGGAGCGCGGGGATACCTAAAGTGTTTATGCTTACTTTTGTTTATTTACTTTTATATCTGATCTAGGGAAAGGGGGGTGATTTGAACTTTAGTTTTTTTTTTTTTTTGTTTGTTTTTTTTTTTTACATACTTTTAAAAACTTCTTTTTTTTTTTTTTTTTTTATACTTTTACTTGTATGATCAGACTCCCCCTAGGGACCTTGAAACCTAGGGAGTCTGATCGATCATACTATTCACTGCGATACTACAGTATCGCAGTGAATAGCAAAATGCCTTCACTGCTATTAGACGATGCCTCTGGCATCGCATAATAGCTATACTGTAATGACAGGCCTGGGAGCTTTCAATAGGCTCTCGGCTGTCATGGCAACCAAGCGATCAGGTAAAAATGGCAGCGCCCTTGGCGGCTCCGCAATTTAGACGCCGCGGTCGCGTTTGACCGTGGCATGTAAAGGGTTAACAGTCGCGATCGGTGCAGGCGCCGATCGCTGCTGTTAGCTGCGGGTCCTGGCTGTATTATACAGCCGGCACCCGCGGTGTATGGAGAGCGCTCAGCTCCTGAGCGCTCTCCATACATCGTCATGCGACTCAGGACGTACTATTACGCCCTGGGTCGTTAAGGGGTTAAATGCCTTCTTCTCTACGGTGTTTACACAAGAAAATCCAATGGCCAGCAACATGCTTAGGGGTAATGTTAACTCAATTAAATGTCACCTGTTTAACCCAGGAGGAAGTGCGGCGCTGCCTTCAAAACACTAAAATAGGGAAGTCATTGGGTCCAGATGGCATATACCCCTGAGTTCCGAGGGAATTATGCATGGTGTAGATAGACCCTTATATCTAATATTTAAGGATTCAGTAATGACTGGGTCTGTTCCACAGGACTGGCGCATAGCTAATGTGGTGTCAATTTTCAAAAAGGGGTCTAAAAGTGGGCCTGGAAACTATAGGGCAGAAAATTTGACTTCTATGGTGGGTAAGATATTTGAGGGATTTCTAAGAGATGCTATCCTGGAGTACCTCAATGTAAATAATCTTATAACACCCAATCAGCATGGGTTTATGAGGAATTGGTCCTGTCAGATTAATCTGATCAGCTTCTATGAAGAGGTCAGTTCAACGCTGGACATGGGTAATGCAGTGGACGTAGTGTATCTGGACTTTTCAAAGGCTTTTGATACTATACAACATAAAAGGTTGGTATGCAAAATG
Source organism: Leptodactylus fallax (assembly GCA_947044405.1). Classification (NCBI taxonomy): domain Eukaryota; kingdom Metazoa; phylum Chordata; class Amphibia; order Anura; family Leptodactylidae; genus Leptodactylus; species Leptodactylus fallax. The sequence continues at coordinate 12,132,179 of CAMRHE010000007.1, read as the reverse complement.
AGAATGTTGGAACTGGGGAAAAACACATGCATTTGGGTTCGCAACTGGCTCAATGATAGGAAACAGAGGGTGCTTATTAATGGTAAATATTCAGTCTGGGTCACAGTCACCAGAGGGGTGCCACAGGGGTCAGTATTGGGCCCTCTACTGTTTAATATCTTTATTAATGATCTGGTAGAGGGTTTGCAAAGCAGGGTGTCCATATTTGCAGATGATACAAAACTTTGTAAGGTAATCAAAAATGAGGATGATAGATTACTACAGGGGGATCTAAGGCAGCTGGAAGCATGGGCCGAGACTTTGCAAATAAAGTTTAAGGTTGACAAATGTAAGGTAATGCATTTTGGTCGACGAAATAAAATGTATGATTATGTACTTATTAGTAAGTAACTGGGTAAGACTACCAATGAAAAAGACTTGGATTTTGGTGGACAGAAAGCTTACCTTTAGCTACCATTGCCAGGCAGCTGCTGCCAAGGCAAATAAAATTATGGGATGCATCAAAAGAGGTATAGATTCTCATGACAAGAACATAATTATGCCACTATACAAATCACTGGTATAGCCACACTTAGACTATTGTGCACAATTTTGGGCCCCAGTATTGTATTGCAAAATAGCAGCCCTTGACAAAATGGCTGCTTATGACAAAATGTTTATGATAGTCAGGCCAATAGTAACCTTAATTTGAACCCGGTATAAAGTAATGTCTATATACTCTGGTTAAGGACATATCTATACCAACCAGATCAACAGGTTATATTTGTATATCCATACTGATTAGATGAAAAGAGCAACTCTGTTTAAAAGGTATATGTCACAAGACATATTCTAGTGAAAACTGGCCCCTTTCACATGAATATGATCTTGGAGATAAGTGAGGCCTTACAGAGGTGTATCACTTCTGTAGACGCCCACTTTATGACACACACAAAGGGTATAAGTTTGGAAGACATTCCCTCAGCATTAGTGTTGCATTTTCTTGATGGCAGATCATTGGGGACGCCTGCTGATGCTGCATGCTGTCACATTGGCTGAGTGATGCTTCCTACAGATACCCTTATCAGAACTAAGCTTAGCAGTGTTGTAAGTATTTGATTTGATTACCGTGCTATACCTACTATATTGTAAGCTTAGATAATATCACAGTTTAATCAACTCTGATATTTGATTGTACCCTGCAATACCTGCTGTATTGCAGGCTTGGATAATATCACAGTTTAATCAACTCTGATATTTGATTGTACCTTGCAAATACCTGCTGTATTGCAAGGTTTGATTATACTGTCTAATATCTGTTATACTTTTCCTTGTTGTAAGACCTTCTTCTTATACTCTTCTTAGTGAAATGTTACCTTTTGATATCTTCTTACCTTTTGCTATCTTCTTATACTCTTCTTAATAAAATGTTAAGCCATTTGGGGATAGTCTAGTGTTTTATTCTATAACTTTATTCTATTACACGGAATCCAAAGAATCTGTTTCATTTGGCAATACACAGTATACAGAAAGACATAAATCGAACTAGAACGAGCGCAAAGAAGGGCAACCAAAATTATTAGGGGACGTCTAAAGGGAGATCTAATAATGTACAAATACATGAAGGGACCGCACAAACAACTTTCTAATCATCTTTTTACTCCTAGGCCAGTGACAGTGACAAGGGGACATCCTTTACGTCTGGAGGAGATAAAGATTCACCAGTAACATAGAAGAGTATTCTTTACAGTAAGAACAGCGAGGCTATGAAACTCTCTGCTCCAGAAAGTGGTGGTGATGGATTCATTGAAAAAGTTCAAAGAGGGCCTGGATGCCTCTCGCACAAAACGGGTTATGGGTTCTAGATTTTAAGGGCACGCTGATCCAGGGTTTTATACTGATTGCCAGACTAGAGTCGGGAAGGAATTTTTTCCACTGAAATGGGGCAATTGGCATAAGCCTCATGGGGTTATTTTGCGTTAGCTACAGGGAACTGTAGGGTTATAGGTTGCACTTTATGGACTGAGGTCTTCATCCAACCTCATCTACTATGTAACTACATAACTACGTAAATACGGGATAAAAAGATTATCCGTTTCTCAGGGCAGGATCTGATATTGATCGTGTAGTATGACACCCCTGATTTCCACTGCACTTGCAAAAGTTTCTGGTGCCCTAGTAAAATTGGGACTGATAATAGGAGTCTTAGGTCTATTACCACCATCCAACAGTCGGGAATTAAGTTTACTGCCAACCACATGGTCTTCATCTTGAACTTTTTAAATGATAGGAATTGACTTGGGTTTCTTAGATTTATGGTTGTTCTGAAGAAGCCGTCGGGTTTCCTTACCAGGAATAGATGAGACTAGAACCTTCTTCGCCTTGAGGAAATTATATAAACACTCCCTTGAGAATCAGACTCCACACTTTGTAATGCAAAAAACCAAAATGGCTGCCCTTGATAAAATGGCTGCCCATGACAAGATGTCTATATAAGCCAGCTCGTAGTAACCTTAATTTCAACTTTGTATGGACAGCTCAAAGTTCAACTCTGTTTGAGGTAGTGTTTACATGGATATAAAACCAGCTTAAACTTTAACGCTGTATAAGGTAATGTCTACATAGACTTAAACGCCAGCTTAAAGTTTAACTTTGCATGGGGCGTACGTGTCACAGGAAACATTCCAGTGGAAGTTGGCCCCTTTCACAGGAATGTGAGCTTGGAGACGAGTAGAGCCTTACAGAGGTGTAAACACTTCTGTAACCGCCCACTTCTATGACGCACACAAAGGGTATATAAGATGGAAATATATCCTAGCCGTAGTTGCAACCTTGACAGCAGATTGGGGACGCCTGATGCTGCGTGATGAGACCTGTCACATGGTTTGGTGATATTTCCTGCAGATACCTTGATCAGAATTCATGAATGAAGCTTGGCAGTGTTGTAAGTGTTGATTATATCACCGTTTGATTATCTTGCTATACCTTGCTTTATTGCAAGTGTTGATTAGATCACAGTTTGATATACCTTTTAATATACTTTTAAGTATTGTAAGTGTTGATTTGATATACCTTTTGATATACTTTTAAGTCTCGGAAGTGTTGATTTAATTACATTCTAATATCTTTTATACTTTTCCTTGTTGTAAGACCTTTTGATATCTTTTTCTACCTTTCTTAATTAAATGTAAAACTATTGTTGATAGTCCAGTGTTTTATTCTATAACTTTGTTCTATAACACGGAATCCAAATAATCTTTTTCCCTTGGCATAACACACTTCTGACTCTAGAGCTGACTGGGAAGACTGAGTGCTTGTGGTCTGAAACCTTGAAGGTGAAGGGGGAAGAAAATTCTATCCTTAGACCTGATCCAACTGTATTTAGGATCCAGGGACTCACCGGAATTTCTCATCAGGAAGGAAGGAATGCCCTCAATCTCCCCCCAGATCAGGTCTGAAGTCATTTCTTACTGGGTATTTGGGTCTTATTACAAGGAGAGTTGTTAAGCAGGAAGCCTTTGTTTTTTGTTAGTCTTTGACCATCTATTATCTCTCAATTTGAAATCCTTTCCCTATTGTGCCTGCCAAAGGAACAAAAGTATTTCCATGGGCAATCAGAGGAAGAGTTAGGGAATCCCATTTTCATATTGGCCGCCTTAGTCAAGAGATTATTCAGGGCCAGCCCAAACAAGTATTCTCAATCACATGACAAATTACATAACCGGGTCTTAGACCCTACATCTCTAGACCAACTTTTCAGCCATACAGCCAGTCTGGCAGGGTTGGCCAGGGCCAAGGAGTGAGCTGACAGTCTTAAAGCATCTGCTAAGAAGTCTGCTGATTTCCGAATTGTGGGGAGTACTCCAAAAATCTGTTCCCTAGTGATTCTCTAATTATCCTCAAATAATCCTCAATAATATCCTCAAAAGGAGAGTGACAGTTTTTTGGAGGCCCTTGACATAACATCAATCTTAGGCAATGTATCCAAAAAAGTAAAAGACTCCTCCTCAAAAGGATACTGTAATGTTTGTATGCATTTGAAAATGTCTCCTCTGTGGAACATCCAGCCCCCCAATATACCGCATGGAACAGGAGGGTCTAGAATCTTCAATGCCCATTGTTGCCTGTATAGCCTTTAATAAATTATCAGTGTCTTCTACTGGGAAGCACGACTGACTCCCTTCTTCAAAGCCAGACACAGAAAAAGAGAAGAAACCATCAGATATTTCTCCACTTTCAGCCTGAAAGGGTTCCTCAGAAGAGGAATCATGACCTTAAAGGGGTATTCCCATGAACATAATCCTATCTACATTTGTAGATAATTAAATATTAAACATTTTTGCAAATATAATTAGTTAAAAATTCTGCAGAGTTTTAAAGATTTTCTCTAACCAACTTAGTGGTGACATCTGTTGTCTTGATCGGTTGCCAGTGGATACGACCACAAATGCAGAAACTTTCTATGGTCTGGAACTTGACAGGAATCCAGCTATGATTTTCTTATTGTAGTTGGGTTATCAGGCAGGGACACTACAGGTATCAGAAGATATCCCAGCCACAATAAGGAAATCATGGCTGATTTTCTGACCTTAGAAAGGTCCTGCATTCATGGTCTTATCTACTGGCAACCGATCAAGATAACAACTTGTGACCACAAGATATTTAGAAAAAAATCTATAAAACTCTGCAAAATGTTAAATTACTTATATTTGCAAAAATATTAAACTTTTAATTATCTACAAATTTAAAAATGGTTATGATCATGGGAATACCCCTTTAAGGGAACCTCTAACTTCACCCTGTATCATGGACATAATACCCTGTAGAAGGGACATCAATTCTTTTGCAATAGTTCAGTCAGTACAATTAGGACTGGAAGGAGGACGAAGAAAACCTAGTCTTGCATAGGGCACATTATTCCTGGATTTTGCCACTTAAACCCTGGAAGTACCAAGACAGGCAGAGGCAGACCTCGACCTGCATCCCCTTGAAGGAAACTAGTCCTGACTTTATCCGAAAGGACTTTGCTATAGTACACGCCCACACTTAAAAATGCAGAAAAGAATGCTTAACTGTGTTTAAAAGAATATTAAACCTTCTTGTCTCCTCAGCAGTCCATAAAGCTACCCATACCTAACCTCACTAAACTATTCCTGGCTCAAATCTCTCCGTTCCCCACAGAGATGCCTCTTCCCTTACTTGCATGAAGCTACTTTAGGTGACATGTACATGACCAACGTGAATGGGTCAGTGTGCTAGCCATGAAAAACCATGTACATGGTGTGCATGAGGACTAACTCTTACAATAAAAAGAGCTACGTCGGGGTGAGGTGGAACAAACTATTAAACATGCACCGCCACATCCTAAAATTAATAAAAGATCTGCTCGTCACCAAATACCTTTCAGAAGAAGATGAGCAAGCGAGGACAGCAGGAGACAACATTATAAAATCCACTGAGGGGACGGCTGGGTTATGTTCTGATGTCTGCTACTCCCTAGCAACCAGTAAGGAAAGCTTTGCTGGAGGCTAGAGAAAGCAGAGCGAAAATTTTCTTTCAAGCAGCCGCCAGCACGTACACATTTTTTAACATGTACCGCGCCTTGAGAAACACTGATCTAGAGCAGACACCTAAGCCCCAACAAGAGAAGAAATGCCCTAAAGCCATTTTAAGCTACTTTGTATAAGAATAAAAATGATTTTCATGAAATTGGAGCTGCAATGCAGAACAAGAAAGTCATTAGTCTGACAATGACTTTCCTACAGATCTCTACGTACCAGTATTACTATTAAAGCATGGCTGGAGAAGAGTGTGTCACTATGATGGGTTCAAGACCTGAAGAACCCTAATAAATAAATCATGGATGGTAAATCACCCAGAAACCTATGTGCACAGCACTGAGTTGAAAGTGCAAGGAGATCACTGCCTACCATTCACAACAATGGGGCTTCAGCGGAAAATTTATTTGACATGGTTTTGGACAGAGTGAAGGCACAAAATCAGCAGCAGTCAATGCAGCTTTACAAGTACCTTTGGTGACATTCTTACAGTCTAAGGTCCTAGAAGGTCCATTTCAGTATCAGCCCTGCAATGTTTTGCAGAAACAGGAATTAGATATGGGCGGCATCAACAATAGCATATTTTGAATCTCTGCATAACATACATCACACAGAGACTCTGCCACCATAGAAACTACAGCGCCACCACCAACTTACCTAGGATACCCTAGTTTCCACCAGTACTAAAAGGGCTTCTAAGTCTTTGGAATGACTGGATTTGCATAATGCACCAAAGAGGAGCTTGTTGTGACAGAAGTCCTTGTCACACGTGATCGCTGAGGCCAATCAGTGGCCTCAGTGACCACGGGAAAGGACCCAGGACTCTGTGTCCTGTGACATACCGTGAGGACTTCCGCTGGATCGGACAGCAGCAGGGGACACCAGGGTACCAGGGACAGGCATTTTTTTTTTTCACACCTTCTCTAGTTCTGTATTTCCTGGAAAACCTCTTTAGGCTGGGGGAACCACATGGCGTAAAACCACAGCATTTTACAGTCCCTGCAAAGGCTAGCGAATCCCATCCACACATTGCAGAAAAATACACCCATTGTGGCTTTGGAAATTGCAGACTATTTGGAAAACGCTGACTATTTCCCTATAGGTATAATGGAAACAGAAAGTCTGCAGAGCGTTTTTTTTTTTTTTTTTTTGCTGAGGCCCGCTACATGAGGCCTAAGCCCTAAAGGGGTATTCCCATGAATATAATATCTATATTTGTAGATAATTAAAAATTAAACATTTTTTGCAAATATAAGTAGTTAAAAATTCTGCAGAGTTTTATAGATTTTCTCTAACTATCTTAGTGGTGAGTCTGTTGTCTTGATCAGTTGCCAATGGATACGACCACGAATGCAGAAATTTTCTATGGTCTGGGACTTGTCAGGAACCCAGCCATGATTTTCTTATTGTAGCTGGGTTATCAGGCAGGGACACTACATGTATCAGAAGATATCCCGGCCACAATAAGGAAATCATACTTGATTTTATGAAGTTAGAAAGGTCCTGCATTCATGGTCGTATCCACTGGCAACCGATCAAGACACCAACTTGTGACCACAAGATATTTAGAGAAAAATCTTTAAAATTCTGCAAAATGTTTAATTACTTTTATTTGCAAAAATGTTTAACTTTTAATTATTTATAAAATGATTATGTTTGTGGGAATACCCCTTTAAGGTGAAAACACCTAACAGATGATGTGTCACTAACCTATTCAAGCCTGATAACAGCTCTTTCAGTCAGGACTAATGAAAAGTCTCAACAGGGTGAAGTAGATTAAACCAGCAACAGATAGGTCAGGTGAACCTGAATGAGCTTGTGTGTAATGAAGAGAAAATAAGGGTGGGGGAGGGTCACTTCAGTTATAACTCTAAAATGTAGAAGCTTGCTACGTAGAATAAAGAAATACAGAATTTCACAGAAAAGAGCCAAAATGTGTTAAATTATATTACAAAATTTATCAATGACAAATACTGACAGAAAATTAAGTGATCCAAAGGCTTAGTTACGCTTTAAATTATGACATTACATTTTGTGAATACTATGAAACATTACCATTCAATGTACTAAAATAATTATTAGTACCTCTTGTTTGCAATACACCTGGTACACTCGTCATATGCAAGGAACTGGCGACTTCTTTTGGAACACATCTGTCTAACATAAAAAGTTAAGTTAACATCTAGACACACCTCACACTAGCATCTCAGAAATTTGCTCATGTAATGAATACTAATGATTCCTAAATCGTTTATCTCAGCTACTACTTTTTTTTTTTTTGTTAGGGGGCGCAGTACATTTAGCTCCAGTTGCAGGAGGAATACAGCCTCCTGCACGTTACTTACAGATAACTATAGATCTGATCTAGGTCCTGTAGGACCCAGCAGCTATAACCAACTCTGATCCCGGTGGGTCACGGGACCGCCGGGTCAGAGGAGAGCTGCAAGATGACGGCGCCCAAACCTTCCCTGCCTTCTCTCTGGGAGCTCCGGCTGAAGTTACAGCCGGCTCCCTGTTTCAGCAGCTGCACGATTTTGTGCAGCTGCTGTGTTCTGCTTGGACGTACAGGTACGTCCTTGCAGAACAAGGCAGCCACCTTCCGTACGTATATAGCCTATGGGCGGTACAGAAGTGGTTAAGAAAGGGGAAGAAAAAAAAAAATATATAAAATAAGATTCACTCTTAAATGATCACCACCCCTTCAAACAAGGGTAACAAAGATCTGCACCAATTTTGTGTTTTCAATAACTTTCTAGTTTTGGCTTAAGAAAACCCCACAAAAAACTGCAAAAATGTGTGTGAACAGGGCCTCAACCTGCAGTAATGACAGCCTGTTTTTAAGACAGAGATTAAATAAATAATAAATACCTTTATGTCTCTTACAGCAAGCCACAGAACAACTAAGAATAAAAAGAAATGAAGTACACATTGTGAACAGATGGTATAGTAAACTTGCACAGACTCATAAGGTGCCGGGTGTATAATACAGCCAGGACCCGGCGCTAACAGCAGCGATCGGTGCCTGCACCGATCGTGGCTGTTAACCATTTAGATGTCTTGGTCAAATGGGACCGCGGCGTCTAAATTGCGCAGCTGCCATGGGCACCGCCATTTTTCCTCGATCGCTGCCCTCCAGAACGTCATCGGAGGGCGCCGATTGGTTGCCATGACAGCCGGGAGCCTATTGAAGGCTCCAAGGCCTGTCATTACATTAGATCTATTACGCGATGCCAGAGGCATCGTCTAATAGCAGTGAAGGCATTTTGCTATTCACTGCGATACAGTAGTATCGCAGTGAATAGTATGATCGATCAGACTCCCTAGGTTTCAGGGTCCCTAGGGGGTCTGATCATACAAGTAAAAGTAGAAAAAAAAAAAGTTTTTAAAATGAACAAAACAAAACAAAAAAAAAGTTCAAATCACCCCCCCTTTCCCTAGATCAGATATAAAAGTAAATAAAAGTAAACAAACACTTTAGGTATCCCCACGCTCCAAAATGCCCGAACTATTAAAATATTAATCCCATACGGTGAACGGCGTAGCGGGGAAAAAAAAACAAAATGACCAAATAGTGTTTTTTTCAACACTTTGCCTCCTATAAAAAATTGAATAAAAAGTGATCAAACCATCAGATCTTTCCAAAAATGGTATCATTAAAAACGTCATGTTGTCCCACATAAAAAGACGCCTTACCCAGCTCCATACATGTAAATATGAAAAAGTTACAGGTGACACAATATGGCGACGCAATTTTTTTTTTTCTATTTAGCAAAGTTTTTAATTTTTTTAAAAAGGTATCAAAACATTACAAATACTATATCAATTTGGTATCGCCGAGTTCGTACTGACCCGCAGAATACAGGTAACATGTCATTATTACCGCACAGTGAATGCTGTAAAAATTAAACCCATATGAAATAGGCACAAATGCAGTTTTTCTACAATTCCACCTCATTCTGAATTTTTTTCCAGCTTCCCAGTACATTGCACAGCATATTGAATCGTGACATTACAAAGTACAATTTGTTTCACAAACAATAAGCCATCATGTGACTGTGAACTGAAAAATGAAAAAGTTATGGCTCTTGGAATGTGGGGAGGGAAAAACGAATGTGGGGTTAAAGGGAGTCTATCATTGAGATTTTCAATTTTTAGCTAAGGCTATATTCATGTAGCCCTTATAAAGGCTATTGTAGCCATACCTTTTATTTCCTGACTCTTACCGGCGTATTTAAATTAGCACTCGCTGCATCGCCGCCCCCTTCTTCCTTCTTGTTAACGCCTCTTCGCTTCTTTCTCCTGTCAGCAAGAACGAAATCTCACGCATGTGCGAGATTTCGCTCACGCTGACGGGAGGAAGAAAAAAAAGAAGAGGCGGCGTTAACAAGGAAGAAGGGGGAGGCGATGCAGGGGGTGCTCGGAGCGCAGGGGGGGGGGGGACGCCCCCTGTGCTCCATGCAAGCTAATTTACATATCAAGAAAAAGGCTTTTTCTGAAAAACATCAGCAAGAGTCAGGAAATAAAAGGTATGCCTACAATAGCCTTTATAAGGGCTACATGAATATAGCCTTAGCTAAAAATTGAAAGTCTCAATGATAGTCTCCCTTTAGCTAAAAAAAGAAAACAACCCATGGACACCATAGTCGCCAAGATGGCGATAAAACCTTTTAACCGAAAATGCCTGAGAACAGTGGATAGTTTGTCAGCTCACCACAGATGACAGCTGCGAACGAGAACAAGGAGTGACAGACAGACACAAACAACTAGAAGCAAAACTTACTAACGGAGCTCGCAGCGCGGGCACCGATACCTCGCTGTTTCCACACAACACACACTGCACGAATCTTCCATACTGATTACAAGCGCCCAGGGCAGGAAACACGTGCACGTCTATCACATGTGACGTCAGCTTCCGCTTATGTAATGTATGTTTACAAAAAAAAACAAAAAACCTTAGTCTTTACGACACCACGTGACAGGTTACTTGGTCACGTGCAGGCTTCTTTTGCCCTGTTCTCCTTAACAAATCTATGACGTCATTACGGCAAGGCTAGAAAGTTAGAAAGAAGATAGTCTTGTGTCCCGTCTTATGTGTTTTGTCGTTGTATAGGACAAAACAAATAAAGCAGAGGTCAACACTGGGGGCGATATACAAAAGAGACCACTAAATAACTTTCAGCAGAATTATTTATTTCTAAGTATGTTCTGCATCTTATGTTGTAGAAACATCAACTTAAGAGAGCCCATGACAGGTTGATTCGGGAATGGCAAGTTGTGGCAAAAGATGACACATTGTGCTCACTGTGTCATCAGAGACAGACACTCCTAAAACTTTTAAGTGGCTTATCCTAGGTACAAAAAAGTTGAGTATATGGGCATAAATTTCCATCTGGGCACAGAGCAGGGCTCAGAAGGGAAGAAGCTGTGCTTTTTGGTTTTGGGAATGTAGATATAGAGGGACTTGTTTTTGGACGCCTTGTACCTTTTGCAGAGCTGCCACTAAAAATCCGTTTCTTCAATTATGGAAATGATCCTCACGGAGCACCCGGGGCGTTCCGCCGTGGCAGCGAACACCCATCGCGTCATCGCTTGTCATCGCCCATTAGTCTGTTGAGGTGACTCCCATCTTGGTCTTCTCTTCTACTTCTTCTGACGCAACGCTGGACGGCAGCGACTGCGCATGACGGGCCGCCATTTTCCGTACTGCGCCTCTTGTGAAAGACCGCTGGAAAATGGTAGCGGTCCAGCGCTGCGTCAGAGGAAGTAGAAGAAAGAAGATACAGAGAAGATCAAGATGGGAGTCACCTCAACAGACTAATGGGCGGTGACAAGCGATGACGCAATGACTGCTCACAGCCACAGAGGAATGCCCCGGGTGCTCTGTGAGGATCATTTCCATAATTGAAGAAACTGATTTTTACAGAAATGGCTGGGAGAAGACAACAATGAAAGGTAGGAGTAGAATGGCCTTTTTAAAGGGCTTTATAGGGCTTTATTTTTATGTTGTTTTTATTTATGCATGTGTTTTAATTTTTTTTTATATCTGGGAAAATGTAAACAAAAGAGGAGGGAAAATGTGTCTGTTTTTCACTTTTCATTTCTTTTTATTTAATAACACAAAGTGCTACTAAAAAAACTTTTTAACCCCTTAATGACCGGGCCATTTTTCGTTTTTGCATTTTCGTTTTTCCCTCCCCACACTCCAAGAGCCATAACTTTTTCATTTTTCAGTTCACAGAGTCACATGATGGCTTATTGTTTGCGAAACAAATTGTACTTTGTAATGTCACTATTCAATATGCTGTGCAATGTACTGGGAAGCTGGAAAAAAATTCAGAATGAGGTGCAATTGGAGAAAAACTGCATTTGCGCCAAATTCATATGAGTTTCATTGTTACAGCATTCACTGTGTGGTAAAAATGACATGTTACCTGTATTCTGCGGGTCAGTACGAACACGGCGATACCAAATTTATATAGTATTTGTAATGTTTTGATACCTTTTAAAAAATTAAAAACTTGGCTAAATAGAAAAAGATTTTTGCGTCGCCATATTGTGTCACCTGTAACTTTTTCATATTTACATGTATGGAGCTGGGTAAGGCGTCTTTTTATGCGGGACAACATGATGTTTTTATTGATACCACTTGGGGAAAGATCTGATGGTTTGATCACTTTTTATTCAATTTTTTATAGGAGACAAAGTGTTGAAAAAAACCCTATTTGGCCATTTTGATTTTTTTCCCCGCTACGCCGTTCACTGTATAGGATAAATATTTTAATAGTTCGGGCATTTAGGAGCGCGAGGATACCTAAAGTGTTTATGCTTACTTTCGTTTGTTTACTTTTATATCTGATCTAGGGAAAGGGGGGTGATTTGAACTTTTGTGTTTTTTTTTTGTATTTTTTTCATACTTTTAAAACTTTTTTTTTTTCTACTTTTACTTGTATTATCAGATCCCCTACGGACCTTGAAACCTAGGGAGTCTGATCGATCATACTATTCACTGCGATACTACTGTATCGCAGTGAATAGCAAAATGCCTTCACTGCTATTAGACGATGCCTCTGGCATCGCATAATAGCTATAATGTAATGACAGGCCTGGGAGCCTTCAATAGGCTCTCGGCTGTCATGGCAACCAAGCGCCGCCCTCCGATGACGTTCTGGAGGGCGGCAATCAGGTAAAAATGGCGGCGCCCTTGGCGGCTCTGCAATTTAGACGCCGCGGTCGCGTTTGACCGCGACATCTAAAGGGTTAACAGCCACGATCGGTGCAGGCACTGATCGCTGCTGTTAGCTGCGGGTCCTGGCTGTATTATACAGCCGGCACCCGCGGTGTATGGAGAGCGCTCCGCTCCTGAGCGCTCTCCATACATCGTCATGCGACTCAGGACGTACTATTACGCCCTGGGTCGTTAAGGGGTTAAAATAGTTTTTACTCTCCATTACGGTAATTTTTATTTTGCATGGTGTCATCGGGGGTGGGGCTATAACCTTTAATAAAGGGTGTGTTGTTGGCGTATTATTTTATTTATTTTTTTAATTATTTTATTTACTTTTTTTTTTTTTACTTTTCTTTTTTTTTTTACATAGTGTCCCCATAAGGTCATAAATAATAAATAGACCTTTGGGGACATCTGATCACTGTTTTTTTTAGTTGGGGAGACTGATTTCCCCTGTAACTGGGGATGGTACATTTAGCACCAGTTTCAGGAGGAATACAGCCTCCTGCACGTTACTTTCACATTACTATAGAGCTGATCTGGGTCCTGTAGGACCCAGCAGCTCTTACAGGCGCTAATCCCAGCGGATCACGTGACCTCCGGGTCAGAGGGAAGCCACAGGATGGCATCCATAGCGGTGTATACAGCGTTCATTCAGTGCTGTATACACAGCGATCGGGTGGCAGGGAAGGTAATAAACCTTCCCTGCCTTCTCTCTGGGAGCTCCGGCTGAAGTTACAGCTGACTCCCCGTTTCAGCAGCTGCATGATTTTTGCAGAAATAGACAACCACCTTCCGGACGTATATAGTCTAAGGGCGGTACGGAAGTCGTTAATTTAGTTTCCAAAAATGAATGCACAGCTTTTGGAGCACTCATTTCTGACACAAGCTGGACACACATTCCGCACCGAAGTGAATGTATTTTTGGAAAAATAGCTGTTTTCACTTTTGACCGTCAGCTGTCACCATTGTGTTGCATTTCTAGAAAATTAATTAATGAAACACATGGGGGTAAAAATACTCAGTACACCCCTTGATACATTTTTTGAGGGGTGTAGTTTCCAAAATGGAGTCACACGTCAGGGGATTCCGCTTTACTGGCATTTCAGGGGCTCTTCTAAAGTGCCATGGTGTCCACACACCAAACTGTCTAAATCTGTGCTTCAAATAGGGCTGCTTCTATTCTGTGCCCTGCTGTGTGCTCAAACAGCAAGTCATGCCCACGTATGACATGTTTAAGTGGGTTATCCTGGGTACCACGATGTCATATATGTGGGCATAAACTACAGTTTGGGTACGCAGCAGGACACAAAACTGAAGGAGTGCTATATGGTTTTTGGCACGCAGATATATAGGTTTGGTTTTTGGATGCCATATCACATTGTACTGTAAGGTGCCTGTAAAGTGGAATCCCCTAGAAAGTTACCTCATTTTGAAAACTGCACCCCACAAAGAATTAATCAAGGGGCATAATAAGCATTAGTCTCTGAATGCATAGCGTATGGTGGAAAGTAAATACTGTATGTACAGAGGCCATTGGGTACAACAAGTTCTCCACTATATTCCCACTAGCTTCTAGGGTCAGGGGACATTCTGAACTAACCAGTTCTGGTGTCTTTTCCCTTGTATTTTCTTAATTTACGGTGTACCTTGATGTACGCTCCCATGGTTTACACATTGCCCATCATACCACAGTCAGTTTTGCCCTAAAGATGTGGCAATTTTTTTTTTTTTTTTTTGCATTGTGCAAGCTAATTTTTTGTTACTTTTCTGGTAATGTAGCAATATAATTTAAATATTTTTTGCAGTCTGAGATGTACAGTACAGACCAAAAGTTTGGACACACCTTCTCATTCCAAGAGTTTTCTGTATTTTCATGACTATAAAAATTGTAGATTCACACTGAAGGCATCAAAACTATGAATTAACACATGTGGAATTATATACTTAACAAAAAAGTGTGAAACAACTGAAAATATGTCTTATATTCTAGGTTCTTCAAAGTAGCCACCTTTTGCTTTGATTACTGCTTTGCACACTCTTGGCATTCTCTTGATGAGCTTCAAGAGGTAGTCACCTGAAATGGTCTTCCAGCAGTCTTGAAGGAGTTCCCAGAGATGCTTAGCACTTGTTGGCCCTTTTGCCTTCACTCTGCGGTCCAGCTCACCCCAAACCATCTCGATTGGGTTCAGGTCTGGTGACTGTGGAGGCCAGGTCATCTGGCGTAGCACCCCATCACTCTCCTTCTTGGTCAAATAGCCCTTACACAGTCTGGAGGTGTGTTTGGGGTCATTGTCCTGTTGAAAAATAAATGATGGTCCAACTAAACGTAAACCGGATGGAATAGCATGCCGCTGCAAGATGCTGTGGTAACCATACTGGTTCAGTATTCCTTCAATTTTGAATAAATCCCCAACAGTGTCACCAGCAAAGCACCCCCACACCATCACACCTCCTCCTCCATGCTTCACGGTGGGAACCAGGCATGTAGAGTCCATTCGTTCACCTTTTCTGCGTCGCACAAAGACACGGTGGTTGGAACCAAAGATCTCAAATTTGGACTCATCAGACCAAAGCACAGATTTCCACAGGTCTAATGTCCATTCCTTGTGTTCTTTAGCCCAAACAAGTCTCTTGTGCTTGTTGCCTGTCCTTAGCAGTGGTTTCCTAGCAGCTATTTTACCATGAAGGCCTGCTGCACACAGTCTCCTCTTAACAGTTGTTGTAGAGATGTGTCTGCTGCTAGAACTCTGTGTGGCATTGACCTGGTCTCTAATCTGAGCTGCTGTTAACCTGCGATTTCTGAGGCTGGTGACTCGGATGAACTTATCCTCTGCAGCAGAGGTGACTCTTGGTCTTCCTTTCCTGGGGCGGTCCTCATGTGAGCCAGTTTCTTTGTAGCGCTTGATGGTTTTGGCCACTGCACTTGGGGATACTTTCAAAGTTTTCCCAATCTTTCAGACTGACTGACCTTCATTTCTTAAAGTAATGATGGCAACTCGTTTTTCTTTACTTAGCTGCTTTTTTTTTTCTTGCCATAACACTCCATTCAGTAGGACTATCAGCTGTGTATCCACCTGACTTCTGAACAACACAACTGATGGTCCCAACCCCATTTATAAGGCAAGAAATCCCACTTATTAATCCTGACAGGGCACACCTGTGAAGTGAAAACCATTTCAGGTGACTACCTCTTGAAGCTCATCAAGAGAATGCAAAGAGTGTACAAAGCAGTAATCAAAGCAAAAGGTGGCTACTTTGAAGAACCTAGAATATAAGACATATTTTCAGTTGTTTCACACTTTTTTGTTAAGTATATAATTAAACATGTGTTACTTCATAGTTTTGATGCCTTCAGTGTGAATCTACAATTTTTATAGTCATGAAAATACAGAAAACTCTTGGAATGAGAAGGTGTGTCCAAACTTTTGGTCTGTACTGTACATCAGCTTAGCTTTGTCTGTAGTTCCTGGATTGACTGCAGTTCACATTTATGACACTAGATGTAGCTGTTTCTAAATGTTTATCTGTAGACACTCTGTACTTTGTTGTTTTGATGCTGTTGATACTTCCTGTTTTAGTGTGTGCTGTACTAAATCTGTTATTCACCATGTGAGGTGGACCTTCTGTTACTGCACTCATGTTCTAGTAAAGTCTGTTCCTGTTATACAGATGTCTATCTGGTTTTGACTCTGCCACATCCAGCAATCACACTCTGCAACAGAAGGAACCCCACACAGTATATTATGTGTCTCACAGCCTTCCCACAGTATAATGATCTACAGTGGCCCCATACAGTATATGCCCCACACAGTATAATGCTCCCCAGTGGCCTCATACAGTTTAATATGCTTCACAATGATCCTATAAAGTATAATGTTCCATAGTGGGCCCCATATAGTATAATATGCTCCTCACAGTGGCCCCGCACATATAATATGCTCCCAAGAGCCCCCTCCCAGTAGAATATGCTCTTCAGGTGAACTTTCAGGTGGCTCTTTCCAGCATCCGCTTAAGGCCTCTCCTGCCTGTGACTGACAAAGTGCCTCAGGGGTCACTGCTGGGACATGTGATTGGGCCTCAGTGGTCACGTGAGGCACGCTGACATCATGCCCACAGGCAGCAGAGATGAGTGACGATCCCTGCTCCTGAGATGTATAGCAGTTGGGAAATCAAGCTTTCCTTGATCACTATCATTCTGCTGCAGGGCCACACCCATCTCCAGTTGGATGCATGCCCCTTATCCCTCCAGGCCCAGTGGCACCTATTACAACCACGATCACTGTGTCACTATCTAGGGCTCTGCAAATGTGACATGATGTCTGAAAAATATCCTAATAAAATGACTGTTTGAGTCAAGTGGCGCAGTGGGCCACATATGGCATAGTTCTGCAAACTGCTGAATCAGAGTAATAAA
>CAMRHE010000007.1:10282500-10307500 GCA_947044405.1 Leptodactylus fallax | reverse complement strand
AATTGCAGAGGTCCTGACGAAGAAGGGTCAACACTGCAAATATTGACTTGCTGCATTAACTCATTCTAACTGTCAATATAAGCTTCTGTTACTCATAATATGAATGTAATTATATTTCTGTATGTGATAAAAACATCTGACAAACACACATAAAAACCAGAGGGCAGCAGATCATGTGAAAATATAATATTTGTGTCATTCTCAAAACTTTTGGCCATGACTGTATATATATATATATATATATATATATATATATATATATATGTGTGTGTATATATATATATATATATATATATATATATATATATATAATTACACACACACACACCACATATATATATATATATATATATATGTGTGTGTGTGTATATAATATATATATATATATATATATATGTGTGTGTGTGTGTGTGTGTGTGTATGTATATATATATATATATATATATATATATATATATATATATATAGATACACATATATATAATATAAATATATTGAGAATTATATATGGATATATATATATATATATATATATATATATATTCGCGTTCTTCCTGGCAACTAAACAAACTATAGCTTGGAAAAAGGCCACTTCAGACTTCAATGAGGCGAAAATAAGGCTAAACTGGTATATAATTAACGAGAAACTCTTTTCCACCCTTTTAGACACGCTCTCAGAATTCCTACAAATTTGGATTTTTCCCCTCTCTGTGGAGAGCTGTCCCTAATGGTTTGGGATCATTGTTCGTATGTACAGTTATACTTAATTGTTATTTGTCTATTTGACAAATGACAACATTAGGCATACTTTTTTGCGAATTGTAGATGTATGTTCCTAGTTTACTTGACACATTTGTAAAATAAATTATTTATTGTAAAAAAGCGTCTTTTTTTTGTTCCTTTCAGTTCTGGTGATTTTATGAATATATGTGCATGTTGGTATAGTTCTAGATCTCTGGACATGTTGATAGCTTATTTTTAGAAGGTGCGGTATATATAACTTTGTGTTGTTCACACTTTAACTTATATATATATTTATTTGCATTTTTAAATTATACTTTAAATTAAGTTGATTGAAGGTGTCTGTATGTATAAGTTGGAATTTTGACAATGTGGCAGGTAGGTATGAAAGGTTAGCATGATTTTATTTATATTTTTACTATTACAATTTAGCTTTTATTTGTACATTTAAAAAGTGTGAACATTGTCCTAGTACAAGTGGTGTACAATAACCCCTGTCAATTTCATACTGTCACTTCACCTAACACAGAGACACTATCTAGTTGATTTGATCTTGTAACAGTAAAGGTTATTCTCTAATGGGACTAGTCATTTTCATTGCCTGCACCGTACTAATTTATCTGTACAATATATTGTATAAGGAAAACTCTGAGGATATAAATCACCCATTTAAATATAGGCCTAATTCAGTTAGGTCTTGTCTGTGCTTGCTAGTCTGAACATTTTGTTTTGTCTTAAAAGATTTTCCATTTCTGCAATTATGTATTTTATTTGAAAGGGTTGGTTCACACTAGCGTTCGGGGACTCCACCCCCCATTTCGCTTAAAATAGGCGGAGAGAAAAGTCCTACAAGCTGATTTCAGGCATAAACCTGGCAGACACCATTAGTTTATGGGGTCCATGGCTAAACACTTTTTAAGCAAATAGGGTTCCGTTTTTTGTGTCCAAGTGGACCCGAAGAATGGAAACCTGAATGCTAGTGTGATTTGTATTTTGTTTTGACTGTTTAGTTTACAGACAGCAGCATAAAAAAAACAAAGATCATCTTAACTATAACTGTGTTGTAATAATTTTTTTGTCTTTTTGACTTCTTGCATTTCATCAGAATTGATGTGACTGAAGTGCAGATCTTCATAATTCTCATGCACTTGCTGGCTGTGATCGGTGGACCAGATTTTTGGCAATCAATGGTAATTTATGTAATTTTTGGTAAATTTGCTTATAATTTATCGAATAAAATATGCATTGCACCAAAAATGCTTGTACACATACTTTAAGGCAAACCCCAGTGTTATACTTGTGCTGCCCTATTACCTCTATGTTAGTTCTCTCCTCTTTTTTCCTCTCTCTTTGTGACTAAGACAGTGTAGCATGCTGTGATTTAGATGAGAAGGAGCCTGTCAGAACACAGTTGAATAAGAAATCCATTAATTGCAAGTTATCACTGCACAGGATAGAAGATAACTCAGATGTCGGGAGAATGGGTACCCCTTTGACTAGGGAAAACAATAAGGTGTGAGTGGACAACCTGTTTAATTTAAAGAACAGGAATCTATGAAAGTATGATATTCACAACTCATATTTCTTGAAATGTCATAGCATGAACAAAGGAGATTTGTGAGAACTTCAGAAGAAGAGTTGTTGCTCATCAGACAGGAAAAAGTTAGAAAACCATCTTTAGGCTACGGTCCCATGTTGCGGAAACGCAGCTTTTTTTGTTGCAGATTTTGCTGTGTTTTTTTGAGCCAAAGCCAAGAATGGCTACAAAAGGAATGGGAAATATATTGGAAGTTCTTATACTTCTACCTGCTACTAAATCCGCTCCTGGCTTTGGTGCAAAAAACCGCAGCAAAATCTGCAACAAAAAAGCTGCGTTTCCACAACGTGGGGCCATAGCCTTAGGGTAAGGCACCACGTTGTGGAAATTCAGCTTTTTTTTGTTGCAAATATTGCTGCGGGTTTTTTTTGTTTTTTTTTATATATATAGCCAAAGCCAAGAATGGCTACAAAAGGAATGGGAAATATATAGAAAGTACTTATATTTCTATTAGAGATGAGCGAATCGAAGCTGCAGAAGTGGAATTCGATCCGAATTTCAGGAAATCTTCGATTCACCTCGATTCCGGATTTACTCACGATTTGATGCATCGAATCGCATTTTTGTATAAAATGGCTGCTCCACATGTTAGGACAAGGGGCAAGGGACTCTGGAAATGCGGGGTCACCCATAATGCCAAGCGTGCAGCTAATCAGCAGCCAGCAGGTCCTGTGATGTCACAGCCCTATAAAAACCCTCGGCCATTTTAGGTACAGTCATTTCATTTCGTTCTTACTGTAGGGACAGACACAGCACGGTGATTGAGGGGCGAAAAATCGAGGTCAACAATGCAACCGCTCGTGTGCTGACCAATAAAAAAACTGTGACTCCTCATGGAAATGGTTGGAAACTAGGGAATGGTTGGAGCTAGGGAATGGTTGGAGCTAGGGAAAGACTTAGAAAACAGAAGTTCAGGGAAAGATCCTTAGAACTGTAGGGATAGGACAGGGAGAAATCGAAAAAAGAATTTGGGGTGGTTGCAGCGTCATTAACAGCAAGAATTTTAATACGCATTGCAGAACTCACTGCCATTATACTGCTGCTCATTACTCATACCTGTGTCTTCAAGGTGGACCACAACAAGCCTTTTGCAATGCAGTACAGCAAAAAACAGTGAATTATCATCCACTAATATCTGCAGTAATCTTTTTCAAGGCGTTTATTATAAGGGGCTTATTCACTGTTCTTCCAAAGCATAACATTATAGGCCATTTGTCAGTACTACTGTGCCAAAGAAAACTGAATTCTGATCCAGTTATCTCTGCAGTCATCTGTTCTAACGCCTTTTTCAAGGTGTTTATTAGTGTGGAAACAAATAAGTGGCATATTCGCCATTTTGTTAAGAGTATAAAATTACAGGCCATTTCTCAATACAGAAGTGGCAAAAATCAATAATAGCCACTGATCTGTGCAGATAGCTGTTAATCTAACACTTATTTAAAGGTGTTTATTAGTGTGGAAACAAATAAGGGGCATATTCGCCGTTTTGTTCCAAGTATAAAATTACAGGCCATTTTGCAGTACAGTACTGCCAAAAAAAAGCATAATTCTTATCCAGTAATCTCTGCCTTTATCACACTTTTTTTTAAAGGTCTTCATTAGTGGGGAAAGAAATAAGGGGCATATTTGCCGTTCTCTTCAAAGTAGAAAATTACAGGCCTTTTTTGCCTGTATTTATTTCCTTTGCAATTACGTTTTTTCATCTAACAGTATGTCAGACAGAGAAGCGAGAGGCCATGCACAGGGGAGGGCCACATGCCTAAATGTTTCTGGCGCAGGCATAGGTCAAGCAGAGTAAGGGGTCGTAGCAACAGAGGTCACTTACAGAGGACTGAGCTCCCAGTGTCAGCTAGCAGTCATGTCTCGACCGGCAACCCAACGATTGTAGAATGGTTGACTCGGTCATCCACTTCATCCCAAGTCACATCAGACACCCCCAGCCAAGAGTTGGAGGGTTCATCAGACACAACCATTAGTTGGCATGGCCCGGTAGCAGGCCTTGTGCCCTCACCTGTCCTCAACCTGCCTCTGTCCTTTTCTGTTCTCTCAGCTAGAGAACTACTCTATGCTGTGGGCTCAGATCCACTATATAGTGAGGAGGAGCTAGTAGAGGACAGTCAGCAGCTAGTGCCCAACCAAGATGTGGAGGAGACATCCGCCTCTTTCTCCATTAGGTGGGCAAGTAGTGATGAGAGTGGTGTGGGAGCTGGTGTTGCGAGAGGTCAGGCTCCTGGCTCAGAGACCGTTGAGGAGGACATCAGTGACCTGCAGACATTAGTGGATGACGATGTAGCCGATCAGAAATGGGAGCTGGGTGACGAAGTGGTATTATCATCTTCGGGAGAAGACTGTGGCAGCTTGCGCACGAGGCAACAGCGGAGTCAGCAGGGTGGCAGCAGTGGGAGGTCGGGAGCCAAACATGCCAGGGGCAGAGTACCTGCTTCGCAGCAGGCTACCTGCCCAGATAGCAGTGGTGCAGGTATTCACAGAGGCATTGGCGGTAGCAGTCAGTGTGGAATGTTGGGGGTAAAATCACCTACTCAGCGGTGTGGCAGTTTTTTGTTAAGCTGCCGGGGGACGTGAAGATGGCCATATGTTCAATCTGTGGGCAGAAGGTGAAGCGTGGCCAGGGTGCCAGTCTTGGCACCACAGCCCTACGTCAACATATGCAGCGTCACCATAAAGTGGACTGGGAGAGCCATGGCTCCAATGTCGTGGTCCAGCCTGCCGCAGGAACCGCTGCATCACCCAGTGGCACACACCCCATTTCAGGCAGTCAGTGCTCCACCACCTCAGCTGAAGGAAGCTGTGTGTCCTTCCCATCATCTGCTGGTCATGATGCTCTTGCTCCTCCTCCTCCTCCTAGTCAGTCATTGCGTCAGCAATCGATAAAAGAATCTATATCTAAGAGACAACAGTATGTGTGCACTCATCCAATGGAGCAGAAGCTGAACGTGCTCCTGTCCAGGTTGCTGGTGCTGCAGTCACTCCCTTTTTAATTGGTGGACTCTGCACTTTTCAAAGAACTGAAGGCTTGCGCCGAGCTGAGGTGGAGAGTCCCAAGCCATCATTTTTTTGCCAAGAAGGCAGTACCAGCCCTGCACAAATAGGTAGAACAGAAGGTGGGCCAGTCCTTGAGCCTGTCTGTGTCTGCCAAAGTGCATGGCACCGCCAACGTGTGGAGCTGTAACTATGGTCAAGGACAATATATGTCATTTACGGCCCACTGGGTTAATGTGGTGCCTGCCCAGGCACACCAGCAACTTGGACAGGTGACGCCGCTTCTGCCTCCACGTTTTTACGCCATTGGTCCTGCAACAATGTCAGCCTCATCCTCCACTGTGTCCTCAGCCTCCACTGCAGGGACAATTCCCAGTGCTCCTCCAGTATACCACATGTGCAGAGCACAGCGCTGTCACACTGTTCTACACCTCGTTTGCCTGGGTGAACGAAGTCACACAAGGGAGGAACTGTCCTCAATCAAGAAATCGAATCCTGGCTTTCTCCAAGAAAACTTAAAATCGGAACAATGGTGGCCGACACTGGGAAGAACATGGTATCCGCCCTGCGTCAAGGAGGGATGAGCCATGCGCCCTGCATGGCTCCCGTGTTCAATCTGGTTGTCAAGCGTTTCCTTAAGTGTGCCACCCATCTGCAAGACATCCTAAAAATGTCAAGAAAACTTTGCATGCACTTCAGCCACTCGTACACTGCCAAGCACACCCTTCTTGAGCTGCAGCGGCATAACGGCCTCCCACAACATAGGCTGATATGTGATGTTTCCATCCATTGGAATTCAACCCTCCATATGTTGGATCGACTATATAAGTAGAGAAAAGCCATAAACGATTTTTTGATGATCCAAGCGGACAGAGGCACTCCCCTGTGTAACTTTAACGTTAGCCAGTGACAGCTCATGTGTGACACCTCAGTGTGGCAGCTCATGTGGGATGAATAACGTCATTCCACTGATTCACATCCTGGAAAAGATGCTTTTCAATCTGGCTAGTCAGGTGACTGGAGATGTGGCGTCTACAGCTCACGGCCACGTGAGCCCTGTGGGGGCTGAACTGGAGGATGAGGAGGACATTGGAGCACAAGCAATGTGTAGCCAAATGGGTGGAGAGGAGGAGCAGGAGCAACCAGAACAGCCAGAGGGAGATGAGGAGGATGAGGCAGATGACCCAGACACACATGCAGTGGAGATGGATGCAGGGAGTCCCTCGGAGTCACTTGCGCAAATGGCCCAATGCATGCTGACTTCCTTGCGCAGTGACCGCCGAATTGTCACCATTCGGCAGAGGGATGACTACTGGCTCTCCACCATGTTAGACCCTCGCTACCGGGAATAAATGGGGGCCTTTTTTACACCTGCTGAGAGGGAGGAAAAACTGAACTACTATAGAGACATGCCATGTAGCAAGTTGGCCGCTGCCTATCTGCACCATCGTCCATCCTCTCACATGTCCAACTGGGGGGCCCTGAGTGCTCCACTTGCACTGGCATGGCAGCTGGGGGTGGCAGGAGAAGTATCGCCTCCATCAGCAGCAGCCTGAGCCTAGAGTCGCTGATGAGCAGCTTTCTTCAGCTGCATAGTGAAAAAGCTGCTCATCAGCAGCTAGACACAGAGCAGAACTTGAACCAGCAATTAGAGTGCACCCTGCCAACCGTCACCATCATCTATGTGGAATCGGCAGACGGTGTAAAAGGAGTGTGCTTTTTCACGCTACAGTAGGATCTTTGGCCTCTGCACGGTTCTTTCTACCGGTCACTAAAATGGACCTGTAAGAAGGCTGAGTTCACACTTGAGTTGGTCAGTTTTGGCCCCTTAACTGGCCAAATAAGTGAAGTGTGCGTGTCATACTGACTCACAGTATTGTTTCACTACCACAGTAGGCTCACTATGCGTGTTACTGCAAGGCACAGTGTTCTACACCACTATACAGGCTCTCTGAAGCCAGGAAATAGCTGGTTTTAAATGATATTCGCTGCAAATCGAAGCAAATTTTTTTAAAAATTTGAATCGAACTGCAGAATCGAACTTTTGAGAAATTCACATATCTCTGATTTCTATCTTCTTCTGCTCAATCCACTCCTGGCTTTGGCTGAAACAACCACAACAACAAAATCTGCAACAAAAAAAGCTGTGTTATACAATGTGAGGTCCTAGCCTTAATGAGTTTGAACTCCACCATTTTAGTCAGATTGTGCACAAATTAAGTAAATTCAAGACCATTATTATCCTCACCAGGAACTGTCGACCAACAAAGATCACACCAAAAGTAAAGCGTGTAATAGTCTGCAAGGTCACAAAAAAAACCATGGTATCCTCTAAGGGCTTTCTGATACTAGCTAATATTAAGCCCTTACGGACCCAGACGAAAAGTGCATTAAGGACCAGGCCTCATTTTTCAAATCTGACATGTCACTTTGTGGTAATAACTTTGAGATGCTTTAAGTGATTCTGAGATTGTACTTCATGTCACTGGTAAATTTTGGTCGATATAGTTTCTTTGATTGTGAAAAAATAGGAAATTTGGTGAAAATTTGGAAAAATATGTAGTTTTCAAACTTTGAAATTTCATGCCTTTCATATAGAAAGTCATACTACCCAAATTTCTTCATAAATATAATTTACCATGCCTCTGCTTTACGTTGTAATCAAACTTTAATTACTCTTTAATTTTTTTCAGATATTATAAGTCTTACAAGTTAAGCAGTAATTTTCCAAATTTTCAAGAATATTTCCAAACACTTTTTTCAAGGGACCAGTTCAGTTCTGAAGGGGTCTTGAAAGGTCTCTCTAATAGAAATCCCCATAAATCACCCTATTCTCCAAACTGTACTCCTGAAAGAATCCAAAACGGCATTTAGAAAGTTTCTTACACTTTTCAATTTCATTCACTAATATATTTATTTAGCCCTAGAATTTACACATTTACTAGGGGTTAAAAGAGAAAATGCATTCCACAATCTGTTATGCAATTTGTCTCAAGCTTGAAATTATCCCACAAGAGGATGTAAAATGATGTATCGACATACAGTAGGGTAAAGAACGGAAGGCGCGCTATTGGGATTTTGGAGGGCAGACTTTGCTGGAATCTGTTTCAGGCACCATGTTGCATTTGGAGAGCCCTTGAAGTGCTGGAACAGTGGAAACCCCCCCCCCCCCTAAAAAAAAAAAAAAAAATGGAAACTAGACCCCTCAAGGAATTTATCAAGGAGTATAATAAGCATTTTGACCCTACAGGTGTTTCACAGATTTTTTTTTACCATTGAGATGTGAAAATGAAAAATTACTTTTTTTTTTTTTTTTTTTACGATAAATTTCAGTCCCAAATTTTTCACCTTCACAAGGGGTTAAAGGAGAAATTGCACCCCACAGTTTGTTACACAATTTCTCCTGAACACGACAATACTCCATATGTGCTGCTACCCTGATGTATGGGCACACGGCAGTGCTCAGAACGGATGGAGCTTTAATTGGGTTTTGGAGGCCAAATTTTGCTAGAATAGTTTTCAGGCACCATGTCCCTTTTGCAGAGCACCCAAGGTTCCAAAACAGTGGAAAACCCCAAAATGTGACCCCATTTTGGAAACTACACCACTCAAGGACTTTATCAAGGGGTAGAGTGAGCACTTTGACTTTTCATGTGTTACGCAGAATTGGGCCAGGAAAGTGGAAAGCGACATTTTTTTTTCTATAAAATGTTGCTTTAACCCCAATTTTTGCACTCTACAATTTAAGCATTTTCTCCCAACTACAGAAATACCCCACATGTGGATATAAAATGATGTATGGAAGGAACACAATTGGGATTTTGGAGGGCAGATTTTGCTGAAATCTATTTCAGGCACCATGTTGCATTTGGAGACCCCTGAAATGCCAAAACAGTGGAAACCCCCCCCCCCCAAATTGACCCCATTTTGAAAAATTTATCAAGGGGTATAGTGTGCACTTTGACCCTACAGGTGTTTCACAGAATTTTTAACCATTGGGATGTGAAAATGAAAAATTACTTTTTTGCAATAAAATGTCACTTTAGTCCCAAATTTTTCATCTTCACAAGGAGTTAAAGGAGAAAAAGCTTCTATTATTTAAGTAATTTTCCCCAACTAAAGAAATGCCCCACTGCTGTATGGTCACATAGTGGGACAGAACAATATTTGGAAGGGCAGATTTTTCTGTAATAGGTTTTAGTTACCATGTCTCAATTGCAGAGATCTTGAAGTGCCAGACCAGTGGAAACCCCCAACAAATGACTTCAGTGTTAAATTACACCCCTTAAAAAAATGTATCAAGGGGTATAGCAAACATTCGGACTACACTTGTATGACATTAATTTATTTTCCAGAAATTGCTGCATAACAGGATGAAAGGTAAAACTGTGCAGAGTACATAATGGTATAAGGAGGTGATATTCCATGGAAAATAAATTCTAAAATTACTAATCCATGGAAGTGGGGTACAATCTAAAGCACTCCTTCTTGCACAGGCCAGGTTATTTAGGGCAGGTGTCACACTGATAAGTGCTGTCTTTCCTTATTCCTCTTTTGAAACACACTTTTTTTTTTTGTCTCTTGCCTTTCTTTGCAGTTTGTGGGACTTCACTGGGAAAATGTTGCCTTGGTACAATATGGGAACCTTCAGTTCCAGAAGTATGGCACTTCTAGGTCCCCAAATATTAGGGTCTTGATAATTGCTTCCTGAAACTCAAGGAAAGTTCCTGTCTGTGCACGACCAGCTTTTTGTACCACACTCTTGTTTTCCGCATGGCACTGTATGGCTTCAGGACTTGATCAGATAGATCAACACCTCCCATGTATTTATTGTATGCCAGGATGCAGTCTGGCTTGGTACTGGTGCCACACAGAGGGACGGGGGTGCTGCCACTGTCATGAATTTTGATCAATACAAAGACATCCCTCTTGTCCTTATACTTGACCAGCAGCATATTTTCATTGCCGGCGGCCCTACTCTCACCATTTCTGAGGCGCTGCGCAATATGTGTCCTAGAGAGGCCTCTTTGATTTCTGTGCACTGTCCCACAAGCTGCAGTTCCTCTGGAACTGAAGCACCTAAAGAGTGGGATGCTGGTGTAGAAGTTATCCAAATATAAGTGATATACCCAGGTCCAGCAGTGGGTGCAGCAAATCCCACACTATTTTCCGGCTAAATCCTAGGATTGGGGGACATTCTGGGGGCTCAATCCTTGTCACTTCCTTCATAAACCCTAAACTTATAGTTGTACCCTGAGCTGCTCTCGCACAGTTTGTCTTAATGTCGTACCATGCCCTCTTACTGGGCAGGTATTGGTGGAATTTTAGCTTCCCTTTGAAACTGATCAGAGACTCGTCAGTTGCAATGTTCGGATCAGGGATATACGACGCAGCAAATTTGCTGCAAAAGTGGTCATTGGTTGGTCTAACTTTG
This sequence comes from Leptodactylus fallax, assembly GCA_947044405.1. Lineage (NCBI taxonomy): Eukaryota > Metazoa > Chordata > Amphibia > Anura > Leptodactylidae > Leptodactylus > Leptodactylus fallax. Next base: position 10,296,728 of record CAMRHE010000007.1, on the reverse strand, counting down.
TATAGGCGGTCAAAGTTTGGGGCATCTCGGGGTGGGCACTTTGCTTTGTCGTTCTAGTGTGTGAATTTTCAGGATCATTTCAAAAAGTTTCCTAGTCATGGCCATTTGATAGATTGGAGTACTATATAAGATGTCTGTACTCCAATACTGTCAAATTTTTGTTTCTTTCACTATGCCCATATGCAGAATAAGACCCCAGAAAATCTTAATTTCTGCTGCATTTACTGGGCTCCACCTCTGGGACCTGGCATATGAAGAAGTGGAATTTTGTTCCATAAACTGTTGGGCATATAAATTTGTTTGGTCCACCATAAAATCTATAAAGTCATCAGAGAAAAAGATTTTGAAAAATTCATTTTCTCTGAAGCCTTCAGTCTCAATTTGTATTCCTAACCTGCCCACAAAGTCAGGAAGCTGAGGCTCATAATTTTCTGGGGGTGGGGTCTACATGGGTTCTGCAGCTTCGGAAACTACTTCAGCAATAGTTCTGGGGCGCCTCCTTTGGTGTTGCTCATCACTGAATGATGAGGAGGAGGAAGAGGAAAAATAAAGGAATGGGTCTTTTTCCTTTTCTCCCTCACTGGCAGTATGAGAGTGAGGCCAGTAAGGCATACACCTCTTCTGCTGAATACCACCTTTGGGACGATTGGGATTATTGGAACATTTTTGTGTTTGTGGTGATTTATTGGAACTTGAAAGTGTGAGGTGTATGTTGTGATTTAACATGTGTATAGATTGAAATGAAAAAAAAAAAACCTCTCTCTCTCTCTATCTATATATACAGTGCCTTGCGAGAGTATTCGGCCCCCTTGAACTTTTCAACCTTTTGCCACATTTCAGGCTTCAAACATAAGGATATAAAATTTTTATTTTTTGGTGAAGAATCAACAAGTGGGACACAATTGTGAACTAGAACGAAATTTATTGGTCATTTTAAACTTTTGTAAAAAATAAAAAACTGAAAAGTGAGACGTGCAATATTATTCGGCCCCTTTACTTTCAGTGCAGTAGACTCACTCCAGAAGTTCAGTGAGGATCTCTGAATGATCCAATGTTGTCATAAATGACTGATGATGATAAATATAATCCACCTGTGTGTAATCAAGTCTCCGTATAAATGAACCTGCTCTGTGATAGTCTCAGGGTTCTGTTTAAAGAGCAGAGAGCATCATGAAGACCAAGGAACACACCAGGCAGGTCCGTGATACTGTTGTGGAGAAGTTTAAAGCCGGATTTGGATACAAAAAGATTTCCCAAACTTTAAACATCCCAAGGAGCACTGTGCAAGCGATCATATTGAAATGGAAGGAGTATCAGACCACTGCAAATCTACCAAGACCCAGCCATCCCTCTAAACTTTCATCTCAGACAAGGAGAAGACTGATCAGCGATGCAGCCAAGAGGCCCATGATCACTCTGGATGAACTGCAGAGATCTACAGCTGAGGTGGGAGAGTCTGTCCATAGGACAACAATCAGTCGTACACTGCACAAATCTGGCCTTTAAGGAAGAGTGGCAAGAAGAAAGCCATTTCTCAAAGATATCCATAAAAAGTCTGGTTTAAAGTTTGCCACAAGCCACCTGGGAGACACACCAAACATGTGGAAGAAGGTGCTCTGGTCAGATGAAACCAAAATCGAACTTTTTGGCCACAATGCAAAACGATATGTTTGGCGTAAAAGCAACACAGCTCATCACCCTGAACACACCATCCCCACTGTCAAACATAGTGGTGGCAGCACCATGGTTTGGGCCTGCTTTTGTTCAGCAGGGACAGGAAAGATGGTTAAAATTGATGGGAAGATGGATGGAGCCAAATACAGGACCATTCTGGAAGAAAACCTGTTGGAGTGTGCAAAAGACCTGAGACTGGGACGGAGATTTATCTTCCAACAAAACAATGGTCCCAAACATAAAGCAAAATCTACAATGGAATGGTTCACAAATAAACGTATCCAGGTATTAGAATGGCCAAGTCAAAGTCCAGACCTGAATCCAATCGAGAATCTGTGAAAAGAGCTGAAAACTGCTGTTCACAAACGCTCTCCATCCAACCTCACTGAGCTTGAGCTGTTTTCCAAGGAAGAATGGGCAAGAATTTCAGTCTCTCGATGTGCAAAACTGATAGACATAACCCAAGCGACTTGCAGCTGTAATCGCAGCAAAAGGTGGCGCTACAAAGTATTAACTTAAGGGGGCCGAATAATTTGGCACGCCCCACTTTTCAGTTTTTTATTTTTTACAAAAGTTTAAAATATCCAATAAATTTCGTTCCACTTCACGATTGTGTCCCATTTGTTGATTCTTCACCAAAAAATTAAAATTTTATATTCTTATGTTTGAAGCCTGAAATGTGGCAAAAGGTTGAAAAGTTCAATACTTTCTCTCTCTCTCTCTCTCTCTCTCTCTCTCTCTCTCTCTCTCCCTATATATATATGCATATACGCAACTAATTCTAGCTACTGTTAGAAAAAAAAACCTGAGCACAGATACAATGGGCACTCCGTGCCGGTCACAGGAGGAAAAAAAAAAAAAAGTTTTCCCAAAAAAGGGCTGTTGGTAAGGGGTTAACCAGCAGCCAGCAGAGGAGGTTGGAGGGCTGGCAGAGGCTAGAGAATGTTGGAGGAGATAGAGATCAAGACCACAGGAAATAGCAGCGCTAACGCTCTAAAACACTCACAGGACAGCACGGTGACTGCTCTGCTCACAATTCCCAGAGGGAGTGACGCGAGCAGAGCAGTGACTGTTAGTTTACACTGCCCTGTTGCCCTGTACGCCTGCAACTGGTCGGTCTACAGAGACCTGTTAGACCGACCAATTAGTGTTTCAGGGGGTGGCACCACTGCACAGCCCTCAAACAGTTGATAGGGATTGGTGCTATGTATAGCACCAATCACTGTCGGTTATACAGAAACCTGCTGGCACAGATCATTGAATACGTGCCAGCAAGCTGCAATTGGCCGATCTGAATCGATCAGCCAATCGCAGCGATCCTTGTGGCGGGGAGGGGGGTTTAACCCCCCCTCCCCCTCCGTAGGCATGGAAGAAGATTGTTTGCTGTTATGAAAATCTTCTTAAAATCCCTGTGTCACATGACATGGAGACCCCTTAACGCCCGGGTGTATTATTATGTCCAAGGTCGCTAAGGGGTTAATGTTCATGAGTCCATCATCAGGAGGACCCCGAACAACAATGGAATGCATGGTAGAATTGCAAGGCACTGATCACAAAAGTAACGTTTCTGCAGTTTGCCCTAGATCACCTTGGTAAGTTAGACTATTGGAACAATGTTTTGTAGACAAGTGATACTAAAATATAGCTTATTGGTTTATCCCCTTCCCATCATCCGCCGGAATAGTGCGGCACTTCTGGGAAGGACTGTGTCGAACTATGACCTGCAGGTGTCAGGCATTATATCCCGCTGACACTTCCCTATATGACCTACGGTCAGAGCTGAGCTCTGATTGCAGGTGTTAATCCCTGAGAGGCATCTCAGGGGTTTTTACTATGTATAATGCACCCACCTCAGTGATGTGTTCAGGGGTTGCTTATGTTCTTTAAAGGCAGCCTGGGGTCTGATCAGTGACCCCGCCACTGCCATGCCACATGCCTGGTTGATTCTGCCTATAATGGAGGCTGTGAGCCTAGGAGTCTGCACATCCATAAAACCCTGAACAGTAAAACTAAAACATTATTTAACCTTCATGGTGAACGATGTAAAAAAAAAAAAAAAAAGTAGAAAACTGCAGGAAATGATTTGCCATCTTGACTCACAAAATGTTCAATAAAAGTGATCAAAAGGTCAGAAGAAAACCAAAATGGTACCAATAAAAAGCACAGATGAGCCCACAAAAAAAATTAAGCCTTCGATCAGCTCTGTCAACAGAAAAATAAAAAGTTGTGCCTTTCAGAAGATCGTGATGCAAGAACAATAGATTTTTTTTTTCCCTAAATGGAATTTTGTTCTTCACAATTAATAATGCATAAAAAAAACATAAATTAGGTCTCTACGTAATCAGACCGATCCATAGAATAAAGGTAACATGTTACTTTTGCTGTATGATGCTCAGAAAAAAATTAAAATGTTAAAGCAATGCCAAATTTTTTGTTTGTTTTTAAATCCCGATAAAATTTAGTCAATAAGTTATAGGCACCCCAAAATGATGGCATTGAAAAGTACATCTCCTCCCCCAAAAATAAAGCCGTCATATGGCCACATCGCCAGAAAATTAAAAAAAAAAAAAATGTAGCTTATACAATTGCGTCAAGAAGGCAACATATAAGCTGTGCAAGCATATATCAGGATACACCCCAGATTTAGAGTTTACGAAACAAAATACACCAGCACTGACTCCCCAGAATGACACTCCCGTCCGTGTCCTAGGAGCTAGTGGAAAATAATGTGGGATTTGGTGTTCCCAGTGTACTCTGCACAGCTTACATATTCACTTCTGGGAAACTAATGCTCACTACACCCCTTCATAATTTCTTTGATGGGTGCAGTTTTCAAACTGGGGTCACTTTCTGACAGATTTACTGGAACCTCAGGGACAGAAGCCAGGTTTGGTTTATGAACGCCATGCCACTTTTGCAGAGTTCCTGAAATGCCAGCAAAGCAGAATCCCCTGACACGTGACCCCATTTTAGAAACTACACCCCTGATGGAATTTATCCAAGGTGCAGTGAGCATTTTTACCTCCCAAGTGTTACACTCATTTATTTTCCAAAAATGAATGCGCCATCAGATGTGCAGAGGGAAATTTTTTTCCAGGAAAACGTCATTTCAGTGCACAATATGTTGTGCTTAGACAAATATGTTGTGTTAGAAACAAAAGCTGCAAAATCTGTTGTACAAAGGATAACCTGCTTCACAGTTTTTGGTGTGTGTGTCTGCTGTCACAAGCTGGGTGCTACCTGCCAGGCACTGAAATGGTGTATCTGTGGAAAAATTGCAATTTTAACTTTTCACTGTGAATTTATTTCTGGAAATTAAAATAATGCAATACTCAAGGGTTAAAAATGCTCGGTATGCCTCTTGATACAGGTGCATCTCAGTAAATTAGAATATTTTTGAAACATTCATTCATTTCAGTAATTCAATTCATAATCAGCAGTCTTCCATGATTGTGTGTCCTACTGAACCAGACTGAGGGACCATTTAAAGGCTTAGGAAACCTTGGCAGGTGACACACTGAATTTACAATACTGAACTTTTTCACAATATTCTAATGTCCTTATATTTCCGTTTTCATTAGCTGTAATCCATAATCAACATTTACAAAAATAAAACACTTGAAATAGAACACTCTGTGTATAAAGAATCTAGAAAATATAGGAGGTCACTATTTTTAATTTCATTACTGAAAGAAATAAAAGTTTCAGAGATATTCTAATTTGAGATGCACCTGTACATTCCTTAAGGGGAGTAGTTTCTAAAATAGGGATGCCTATGGTGCTTCTTCATTTCTGAACTCTGCTGTATTTGTAGGCAACAGCTTATGGCCGCATATAGGAAATCAGGAAACACAGCATAATAGCTGGAGAGCTGACTTTTCACAGTGTTGTGATATGGGCTATTGGGTTCTGAAATGGCCTATTTGTGAAAATGTCAATTTTCATTTTGCACCATCTGCTTTGTATTTTTTTTTTTTTGGAAAGGATCTTTGGGGTGAAAATGATAACTATACTCTTTGAGGGGTGCAGTTTACAAAATGAAGTCACTTCTTGGTACTCTCCATTGCATTAGCAACTTAGGAGGAAATGTGTCATGAGAACCTGAAAATGATTCTGCCGTCCAAAAGCCTAATGGCACTACCTGGATTCTGTGCCCTGCTGTGTGCCAAAACAACAGTTTTACTCCACTTCTGGGGTATTTCCATAGCCAGGAAAAATTGCATACCAAATTGTAGGATACAGTTTCTCCTTTAACCCCTTGTAAAAATGACAAATTTGTGGCTAAGGTCCCACATAGCGAGCCGCAGCCAAAAAACGCTGCAGAAAAGGCTGCGGTGGAAACGCATCGTTTTTTTTCCGCAGCGTTGTTCACAGAAAGTCCGCAGATATTTTCTCTGCTGACTTTCTGCTGCTTTTATACTTATACAGAAAATGCCAGTGTTTCTGTAGGTTTTTGAAATCACAGCTTATCCACTGCGGATTTTTTTTCTGCAATGTGTGAATGGGGTTAGCCAGAATCCTATCCACTTTGCAGGTAATGTAACATTGGGCCCCACCTTAAGCAACATTTTATTGCAAAAAATATCATTTTTCATTTTCACTGCCCAATGTTAATAATAAAATCTATGGAACAGGTGTTGGATCAAAATGCCCTTGATAAATTCCTTGAGGGTTGTATTTTACAAAATGGGGTCACGTTTTGGGATTTTCTATTGTATTGGTACTTTAGGGGCTCTACAAGTGAGACATGTCACCCAAAAACTATAATAGCAAAATTTGCCCTCTAAAAGCCAAATAGTTCCGTTTCAAGCTCCGCCATGTACCCATACAACAGTTTATAACCACATATGGGTGTGAAGGATACCGCTTTGCCAAGCCGTTTGGCCGTGACCTCACATCTCTCCCAGGTTAAGAGCTACCTTCCCTCTCTAGACTGTGACCATACTGTATAACCTGTGCAAGCATGAATTAGGGTACACCCTACTGTGGAAATATTAGGGAATTTGGTGTTCCCAATGTACTCCGCACAGCTTACATATTCACTTTTCACCATCCACTGTGCACTCACGTCTAGGAAACTAATGCTCACTATACCACTTGATAGATTCTTTGAGGGGTACAGTTTTCACTTACTAGGAGATTCCACTTTTCTAGTACCTTTTATATAGCTCTTCAAACACGGCATGGTGTCCACATACCAAACATCTAAATCTGCACGCCAAAAGCCACATAGCACTCCTTGCCTTCTGTGCCCTGCTGTGTGTCCTAACTGCAGTTTATGCCAATATGTATTACACTGTTGTACCCAGGATAACGTATTTAATATATTTGGGTATAAACTGCTGTTTGTGCACACAGCCGGGAAGGGAAGGAGCGGCAAGTAGTTTTTGGAGCACAGACAGCGCAGCTGAAGCTGAAAATGGCAATTTTTCCAGGAATATGTAATTTCAGTGCGTAATAATTTGTGCCCAGAGACGAATGCTCGAAAAGCTGTTGTGCCTGGAATACTGTCTTAACAGTTTTTGGAGTGTGTGTCTTTGCTGACACAAGCTGGGAACAACATATCGGGCACTGAAACGGTGTTTTTCAGTGAATGCAATTTTCACTTTTCATTATCAGCTGTGCATTCAGTTCTGGAAATTAAATGAATGCAACGCTCAAGGGTTAAAAATGCTCACTAAGCCACTTGATAAATCCCTTCAGTGGTGTAATTTACAAAATGGAAAATGTCACATGTCTGCGGATTCCACGTTACTGGCAATTTAGGGGCTCTGCAAAAGTGGCATGACATCCAAAAACCAAAATATAGCGCTCTTTCCCTTCTGTGCCCAGCTGCGCCCAAACAGCAGTTTATACCCATATATGTCATAGTTAAGTATGTTATCTTGTGTACAACAGTGTTATACATGTGGGCATAAACTGCCGTTTGGGAACATACAGGTAGCAGGGTGCAGATGTGAAGGAGTGCTATGTGCATTTGGAGCGCAGATTTAGATTGTTGGTTTTTGAACACAATGTCACTAAAATTGCCCCTACCAAATGGGGTGACTTCTTGGGTAATTCCAGTTTACTGGCACCTCCAGGGCTCTGAAGAAACATGGTGTCCAGAAAGTCCCTCTAAATCTGTACCCCAAAAGCTATAAAGAGCAGTGCTCATTTCCTTCTGAGCCCTGCTGTATGCCCAAACAGAAGTTTACACCCACATACAGTGGGAGAATAAGTCTTTGATACACTGGCGATTTTGCAAGTTTACCCACTTACAAAGAATCCAGAAAATCCAGAAAATCACATTGTATGATTTTAATTAATTAATTTGCATTTTATTGCATGAAATAAGTTTTTGATCATCTACCAACCAGCAAGAATTCTGGCTCTTACAGACCTATTAGTTTTTCTTTAAGAAGCACTCCTACTCTGCACTCATTACCTGTATTAATTGCACCTGTTTGAACTTGTTACCTGTATATAAGACACCTGTCCACACACTGCACAAGGCTGGGATGGGCTACAGGAAAGTAGGCTAGCAGCTTAGTGAGAAGGCAACAACTGTTGGTGCAATTATTAGAATGTGGAAGAAACACAAAGATGACTGTCAATCTTCCTTTGTCTGGGGCTCCATGCAAGATCTCACCTCAAGGAATAAAGATGATTCTGAGAAAGGTCAGGAATCAGCCCAGAACTACATGGGAGGACCTGTTCAATGACCTGAAGAGAGCTTGGACCACAGTCTCCAAGATTACAGTTGGTAACATACTACACTGTCGTGGATTAAGATCCTGCAGGGCACGTAAGGTCCCCCTGCTCACACCAGCACATGTCCAGGCCAGTTTGAAGTTCACCAATGACCATCTGGAAGTATTAGAGAAGGTCATTTGGTCAGATGAGACCAAAATAGAACATTTTGGTATCCACTCCACTCGCCGTCTTTGAAGGAAGAAGGATGCGTACAACCCCAAGATCACCATCCCAACTGTGAAGCATGGGAGTGGAAACCTCATACTTTGGGGGTGCTTTTCTACAAAGGGGACAGGACAACTGCATTGTATTGAAGGGAGGATGGATGGGGCCATGTAACGCGAGATTTTGTCCAACAACCTCCTTCCCTCAGTAAGAGCATTGAAGGTGGGTCATGGCTGGGTCTTCCAGCATGACCATGACCCAAGACACACAGCCAGGGCAACTAAGGAGTGGCTCCGTAAGAAGCATTTCAAGGTCCTGGAGTGACCTAGCCAGTATCAAGACCTGAACCCAATCAAAAATCTTTGGAGGAAGCTGAAACCCAGCGACAGTCCCGAAACCTGAAAGAGCTGTATGGAGGAGTGGGCCAAAATCCCTGCTGCAGTGTGTGCAAACTTGATCAAGAACTACAGGAAACGTTTGACCTCTGTAATTGCAAACAAAGGCTTCTGTACCAAATATTAACTTCTGTTTTTGTATTGTATCAAATACTTATTTCATGCAATAAAATGCACATTAATTATTTTAAAAATTATACAATTTTCTAGATTTTTGGTTTTTTTAGATTGTCTCACAGTTGAAATGTACCTACGATAGCAATTACAGACCCCTCCATTATTTGTAAGTGGGAAAACTTGCAAAATCGTCAGTGTATCAAGTACTTATTTTCCCCACTGTATATTACTTTTTTGTCCTCGGGATGGCCCACTTAATAGTATTAAGAGTGCATGTTTCTGATGAGGCAGAGTAGGCACAGTGTAATGGGCACTGAAATTGCATATTTCTTAAAAAATTTAAATTTTCACTTTGTACATTAGTGTTTGGGAAGCACTGGTCCCTAAAAAAAAATTTAGCTTGGGAAATTTTCTCATAAATCTGGAAAATCGCTGTTACACTTGTAAGCCTTCGAACATCCAAAATAAATTAAAGTACGATGAAAAGATGATGCCAATGTAAAGCAGAGATATGGTAGGTAATATTAATCTATTTGGGTGGTATGATTGTCTGAAAAGCAGAGCATTTCACATTTTGAAAATTATGATTTTTTTCCAAATTTCCATCAAATTTTCCTATATATATATATATATATATATATATATATATATATATACAGTACAGACCAAAAGTTTGGACACACCTTCTCATTCCAAGAGTTTTCTGTATTTTCAAGACTATAAAAATTGTAGATTCACACTGAAGGCATCAAAACTATGAATTAACACATGTGGAATTATATACTTAACAAAAAAGTGTGAAACAACTGAAAATATGTCTTATATTCTAGGTTCTTCAAAGTAGCCACCTTTTGCTTTGATTACTGCTTTGCACACTCTTGGCATTCTCTTGATGAGCTTCAAGAGGTAGTCACCTGAAATGGTCTTCCAACAGTCTTGAAGGAGTTCCCAGAGATGCTTAGCACTTGTTGGCCCTTTTGTCTTCACTCTGCGGTCCAGCTCATCCCAAACCATCTCGATTGGGTTCAGGTCTGGTGACTGTGGAGGCCAGGTCATCTGGCGTAGCACCCCATCACTCTCCTTCTTGGTCAAATAGCCCTTACACAGTCTGGAGGTGTGTTTGGGGTCATTGTCCTGTTAAAAAATAGATGATGGTCCAACTAAATGCTAACCGGATGGAATAGCATGCCGCTGCAAGATGCTGTGGTAACTATGCTGGTTCAGTATTCCTTCAATTTTGAATAAATCCCCAACAGTGTCACCAGCAAAGCACCCCCACACCATCACACCTCCTCCTCCATGCTTCACGGTGGGAACCAGGCATGTAGAGTCCATTCGTTCACCTTTTCTGCGTCGCACAAAGACACGGTGGTTGGAACCAAAGATCTCAAATTTGGACCCATCAGACCAAAGCACAGATTTCCACAGGTCTAATGTCCATTCCTTGTGTTCTTTAGCCCAAACAAGTCTCTTCTGCTTGTTGCCTCTCCTTAGCAGTGGTTTCCTAGCAGCTATTTTACCATGAAGGCCTGCTGCACACAGTCTCCTCTTAACAGCTGTTGTAGAGATGTGTCTGCTGCTAGAACTCTGTGTGGCATTGACCTGGTCTCTAATCTGAGCTGCTGTTAACCTGCGATTTCTGAGGCTGGTGACTCGGATGAACTTATCCTCCGCAGCAGAGGTGACTCTTGGTCTTCCTTTCCTGGGGCGGTCCTCATGTGAGCCTGTTTTTTTGTAGAGCTTGATGGTTTTGGCCACTTCACTTGGGGACACTTTCAAAGTTTTCCCAATTTTTCGGACTGACTGACCTTCATTTCTTTAAGTAATGATGGCCACTCGTTTTTCTTTACTTAGCTGCTTTTTTCTTGCCATAATACAAATTCTAACACTCCATTCAGTAGGACTATCAGCTGTGTATCCACCTGACTTCTGAACAACACAACTGATGGTCCCAACCCCATTTATAAGGCAAGAAATCCCACTTATTAAACCTGACAGGGCACACCTGTGAAGTGAAAATCATTTCAGGTGACTACCTCTTGAAGCTCATCAAGAGAATGCCAAGAGTGTGCAAAGCAGTAATCAAAGCAAAAGGTTGCTACTTTGAAGAACTTAGAATATAAGACATATTTTCAGTTGTTTCACACTTTTTTGTTAAGTATATAATTCCACATGTGTTAATTCATAGTTTTGATGCCTTCAGAGTGAATCTACAATTTTTATAGTCATGAAAATACAGAGAACTCTTGGAATGAGAAGGTGTGTCCAAACTTTTGGTCTGTACTGTATGTCTTGTAGATTTAGATTTTATATATATATATATATATATATATATATATATATATATATATATTATTTATTTATTTATTTATTTATTTTAAGTTTTGTGGAAATTAAGCAGTTGACATGCAGGCAGCGGGCCTTCAGCACCCTGGAGCATTGCATTTGCTACTCAGATCTCTGCCATTTTAGCCTGTGCCACCCCATGCAGGGAGAGTTGTAATGTGCTCTATAACACAGTCCGTATAGCGTACAGTTCTAACATATCCTTTAGCCAATGACAGTGAAAGACAGGATTTCATGGGTGTGAAATAATTGATGTTAGCAAGTTCATATCGATTAATTGAGCTGTCTTGCGATTTTATGATTAAATTACCCAGCCCTAGGGGTGGCTGACTCCCTTTAAAAAATAACACATTATTTATTTTCTACATTTGGGAACCTGGTGATTTTTGTTTTTTGCATTTTAATTTTTCTACTCCCTGCCTTCCAAAAGCCATATATTTTTATATTTTTCTGTTGTCAGAGTCATATTGGGGGCTTATTTTTTAGTGGGCCAAAACAATAATATTTTTATTTTTAATATCCTGTACAATATACTGGGAAGCCAGAAAATGCTACAGCTTTAACTGTATGGGATAAATATTTGTATATCTTTTATAGTTTGGGCGTTTTTGGAGTTGAAGATATTTGATTTAGGGAAAGGGGTGATTTGAACTTAGGTATTTTTTTTAATTTAATTTTTTTTTTAAAACTTTGCTACTTTTTTTTTTTATGGGAGGCCTGGAAGCATTCAGAAGGCTCCCGACTGTCATGGCGACAGGATGCAACCACGATTGCACCGTGGGATAACCATCCTATTGCCGAAAATAAAATAGAAAGTGAAAGTAAACACCCAGACGACTTGCTCACTTTTAATTAAATGTTCCTGATCAGTCTCATCTGAACACAAGCATTGCTGCCTAGTCCCTGCTGTGTAAAACCGTAGAGAACCATATTTAAACCACCGGCATGTGCTCTAATAGCACGCTTGGCACTAAGGGGTTAATGGATGACATATTCATAAATTTTACATGGAACAGCTTTTCTCTCATATTTTTTCTACCGACCATTTATAAATACAGGTTAATAATATCTTCGCTTAGATGTCTCTGCTCAAGACTAAATAAATTTAATTCTCTTAATTTTTATTGCTTACTAAAGCTTTGCATGCTCCTTTTGAGTTTATTTGCTCTTCTTTGTACCTTTTTTAATTCCGGGGCATGCTTCACTTTCTGTGAACTAGTTCCCAGAAAAAAAATTAACATATTCCAGTTTAGGCTGCACTAATACCTAATAAAGTGGTAGTACTTCATCCCTGTCCTTCAGGTGCATATGTGTTTTAATACATGACATTATCCTATTGGTCTTAGAAGCAGCTGAAGCAGTTTTACAAGTACAATAATCTTATAATAATCTCTCCCAGTTTTACTCCCCGTATGACATATGGTGTGTGCAATTTAAGTGGACTGATGCATAACTTGACATTTATCTAAACCAAACCTCACAGGCCAAGTGGATGCCAAAACTCTCTTCCATTATGTTCTCTGCAATGCCTGCCCTGCTGGTGTTTTCATTTAATTTATGTTGAGGTGCAGACCCAGGGCCCCACCTGCTATGAGACGATATCTTCACATGGTGCCTCCTGGCATAAACTGAGGGGTGACAATTTTTTAATCAGTTATATCTATTTGTTCATTCCAACAGGTAGCATCTGACATTTTACTCCACACTCCTGTCCAGTCTAGCCTCCACTTCTTCCTCCAGGGGGCACTGCAGCGTTCTTCAGCGTCACCCTGGAGGCAGAAGCGGAGACCAGATGTTTTACTCACCGATCCCCGCTCCTGTTACCTCTGCCACTACCTGTTGGAATAATTGAATAAATAGTGGTCGAACTTGTGCGGCACCATGGAAGAAGACTAAAAACAATAAATAGTTGCACTTGGCATCCTCTTTCTGCCTGCGTCTGACATCACACTCCTTTGCATCACTGCTGAGCATTATGACTCACCTCCCCTGATGCTACGAAGATGCCCAGGAAAGGTAAGGCAAGATGAGCCATGGCCATGTGGATGGTCATTGAGATCGTAACTGCAGCACCAGAAACAGAGTGTAGTCCCCAACCAGAGGAATGAGTGGGATAGTGAAGTAGTAGTACTTTTTGTATCTAAATTAAAACAAAAAAAAAAGAGGTAGAAAGGGGGGGCACTCACCAAAACTTTATAAAATAGTAGTATCTTTATTATAAGGTCTAAAGAATAAAAGAATAGGCAGCAGTAATGTGAAAGAGGTGCCAAATGCAACATCCAGGGGATTGTTGTTTCGCGCTAGCAAGAAATTCTTCTAGCCCCAATATATGTGTGTTGGGGCCAGAAGAAGCACTTGCTAGTGCGAAACGTCCGTCCCATGGATGTTGCAATTGAAAAAAAAGTGTTTGTTTTGGTTACTGGTTATTTTAATAAAGCATTTTAAATCTGTCAGTTCATTTTTTAAATCTTCAGTTTCATTTTTTAAATCTGTCAGTTCATGTTTTGTGAATCAAGAGTTTTGCCTTTCATTGGGACTGTACATTTTTAACATACTTATCCTGTGTTAAAGTATAAAGCTTGTTAACTGTTTTCAAATACATACATACAATTCTTTAGGATTCTAAATTGCACCAAAGGTGCCTGTAGAAAAACAGTCTGCTCAGTTTTAAAGGGTTTATCCAACGATTAAATATTAAAGAATGTAATCCCTCATAGGCAGGGACCTCTTTCCCACCGTTTCAGTTCAGTAATCTAGTTAGTTTTTTGTGTTTATTGTCCTAAGGATAGTTTATCA